>JASDQU010738556.1:94176-143154 GCA_032191745.1 Picea mariana | reverse complement strand
CTTTACATCTCGAGATTTGCAATAATCTTGGTACTTGTCAAGGAAGGTGGTTTTCATTTCTTCCCAGGTAGTGATAGTTTTTCCACCTAAGCCCATGAACCATCTCAAGGCTGTTCCTTTTAAAGTAGCAGGAAATATTTTTAGCTTATGAGCATCAAATATGTAATCATACCCATGACAGACAATGTCAAATTCAAATAGAAATGTGTCTGGGTCTTCAGTAGATCATCCATGAAAATTAGGTAGTGCAGAGAAGGGGATAGATTTCATGAGAGCCTCCCCTATGATATCCCCAATTGGAAATTCAAGTGATGAGTTAGCCATACTTTTGTACTTACTTTGAGTTTTTGCAGAATTCCCATTAGGTGTTTGAGTCTGTTTATCTATACTCCCTTGTCCCTCACTGTGCAAGTGTTTCTCAAGGTTTCCCTGGTGGGAGGATTCCCCAAAGTCTTCTTTTGTTTGAACAAATTTTCCCTGACCCAGGGGTGAGTTAGATTCCCAAAATATCCTCCCTGGTTTTGCAGCACTTCCTTGGTCCCGGGGTGAAACAAATTCTTCTTCTAACCCCATGGTGTATTCCTCCCCTGTTTTATTAGTTGCCACCTTTTCTTCTTCGAATCCCAACTCTACTATTGAGGAGGGTTTAGGTTGATTTACTGATTTCCCCCCAGATCTAAGCCAATATCCTCCCCTACCAGCGATTTGAGATGGTGTACTTGATCTGGTCCAAGGTGGATGGTCTGATTCAACTTTTGCAATTATTTCATGGATGAAAGTTTCTCTGCCCTGATCTTTGCCCCTTCCTCTTGGAGGTCTTCCTCCCCCGTGGTTTCTTCCTCTACCCCGATCGCTCTTACGAATGGTGGAAAGGAAAGAATTCAATTATCATAGGGTTCTATTTAATTTCTCAAGACCTGAGGCAGGGTATAAGTTTCCATCCTCAAGATGAGAGAGTGGCCCCTAAAATAGAAAGAAGAAAGTAGGAAGACAAAAATAAACCCTAAGAACAGAAAACAAAAACAACTTAAATGCCCAGGACCTGGAGCAGGAAAAGTAAGACGTTCCTCCCCAGGACGAGAGATTGATCCTATAATCAATATGGATCGAAGTTTTTGTCTTTGGCAACCTCCCCGACAACGACGCCAAAATGTTGGTGTCGGGTATATCATCTAGATTTACCACCTAATACATTTAATTTTTCAACCCAGGGGCCTGAATGTTTTACAGGATGCCGTGCAATGTATGTGCAGACTGTGCTTCTTTCAATATTAATCATGCAAGTAAACAATCATTGCAGTGAAAATAAAGAACAAAACTTAGATGACTGGTACTAAAAAATGAATAAATGTAACATTCAAATAAAGCAGGAAAAATGTAAATGAAGCAAAACACACATATCTAATCAGATTCCACACAAAACAACAACAAAGCTATATCATAGGCCGACAACACCTGACCAGAAGAATGGGCCCAACTCCCCGATCATGGCTGTGGTGAACTAACTGTCATGAAAACTCATAAACTCAGAAGAAACTCGATTTTCATTAAATAAAACGGGATTACATAAGTTGCAGTCTTGATATAGGATAACTCTTAACTAACTGACTGACTACCTAATCCTTCTCTATCTTTGTTCGGCCTTTTATACAATTCATGGAGCACAGAGCATCCCAAGATTAGGGTAACATCTCTTCCTAAAAATACACAAAGGTTGAATCGATTAACAGAACCTAATGTTGGGCCATGGAACAGGTCGTCTCTTGCACCTTTAACCCGTAGACTGCGTTGCATCCTTGATCGCATCATCTTGCCAGACTTTGTTTTCTCTGTTCTTGCGAGATTTCAGAGATTAATGATTCGCTTTGGTAAACCCCCAACCAATCTCTAACATTTTTGAACTAATACACACAATGACATAATAGAGGTGCATTCTTACCCTTGTGGTTACACACAATAGCTCAAGGAATATAGAAATGAAGGTAAATAAGGATAGAAAAAGGTGGTAGAAAATGAGCAATTTCACGGGCCAACAACAACCTTGTCAACTCACTAACAACCTCAACCATTACCAGTCGGTCTATTACAAAAACGATTACAATCATCACATAAGATCTTTGAGGATTTGATATGCATGCAAACTTTGCAAGTCCTTGCACATATTACAAAACTAGTTGGCGTGCGCAGTAGAAAATTGGTTGGCGCAGGTGTTGAATCTTGGCATTGCGTGGTACAAAACTTGTGGCGCACTCACAATGGATACTTGTGGCACACGTGCAGTATTTCCAAAACCTTGGAGTGCCAATAAACTCCCAACACTATTAGTTGGCTCATCCTCGAGGCAATAAATTGCATTATGGCGCGATGAAGGCTATGGATACCACCTCCGTTATTAGCTCGGTGACAAAGTTTTGGAACTCTTAAGTGGAACTGGTAGAACGATTCCAATATGTAATGCCCCATATAATAAAAATAATAACAATAAATTAAAAATTTAAATGGTATAAAAATAGAAAGAAAAAGAAAAAATAAACAAAAGTATAAAATTAAAATAAATAAATAAAAATGAATTAAAAGATAAATTTATGGAAAGTTAAATTAAGAAAAGGATAAAAATGAATAATTAATTATTTAATGACAAGTGTAACTTATTGTTGGCATAGGGGCAGACCCAGGGTTCAACACTTCAACAACGCACCAACAAAACCCTAACTACCGACCCTTTCGGCAACAACTGCGAAGCAGTTGAAGTCTCACCCGAGGTAGAGGCAGGGGTGGTTGCATGACTCAAATGTCTGCAACCTAGATGGGACACAAATCTGTGATTACACTACTGTTGACGGGCGAAATTGACCGCTCGTTAACTAGAGGGGTGGATCCGGTCCGGGGTTGTCTAAATAACCCAAGCCATTTGGAATAATCCACTCCGACGTGTTCAACGGCTCCGTTGGCCGATCTAAGTCCTAGGAAAACGAAAGAAAAACTAAGCTAAAGAAACTAATCTAAGTGAAAAAAGCAGCTACAACAAACTATATACAAATCTAAAACATATATATACAGTTTACTAACTAATATTATAAAACAATAATTCTACTTATTAAATGTTCAAATATCAGTGCAATTAAATCTTGATTATATATACAACATTTACAAAATACAAATTTTGATCGAAATTTGCAAAATCATTTGTAAATTGTCTTATAACAGCGAAGCTATTATTTTTGGATTTTTTTGTAACTTTTATGAAACATAAATAAAACAACAGCTATCTAACTAAGCAATAAAATAATAATCTGTACTATATATCCATCTAAACTACAGAGAATTATCAAATTAATCAACTATTAAATTGCAAATAACAAACTGACCTAAAGTAGCACTTCCTATTTGTCCTGCGCACAGTACTCGATTTAGCTGTTTGATGGGGGAAACCCGCACCAGATTTTGCAAAAAAACTTCTCGTAAACAGGAAGCAGTGACGCTCTTGAATACGAATGACATAACAAACAAGAGATATAGCAACAACAATTTTATAGTTTACAGATCATCACATTTAGATAAATCCCAGTGCGAAGATTTGTACATAACTGTTCATTTAACAAAGAAGATAAACCTTCTATTCATTAAATTAAAACAGGGTAATTGCTGTAAGTAAAATGAGATACATCAAATATGGACAATATATTAAATCATATCGCATCAACCTGTAACAAATCTTGATATCTAAAGTAGTCAATAATTTGATTACAAATTAACATGCACAGAAACTTGAACAAAAGTAAGATAAATTGAAGCTAAAGTCGTACAACAAATCCACTTCCATTCGAGTCTGTATAATCATCAGCCCATAGTCTAAGTTCTCCCAACAGTGATGCATTGTTTACAAAAAATAATAAGTATATAAAGGCCACAGGATAAAACAATCCTTGTGGAAAATATCAAAACTGTTTGCAAAAAATATGGGAACAATCTCCCAGATTCCTATTTTTGCCTAAGACTAACAACCTAATCCCAAAACTGTGTAACAAAAAGCATGTTCTAAAATTTCCATAATCGATCCAATTCCCATTGAAATTCGTGTGTACCTATAGATGGACAAAAATAAACAATTTCAGATAGTGTTTTAATTGTAAAATCAACAGAAATTCAACTTTTATGACTAGCTACAGAATCTCACGATTCTGTAGCTGGTCATATTTACAAACAAAATCGTATTAAATTAATCCAATGATAACAAAAATGTATGCGATCTATCAAACAAATCCTTTATTACTAATTCAAAAAAAAACCAAATCATTCACGCTAATTCCAAACAAACATAATCGTTCTTGCTAATTCAAAATCAACAAAATCGTTTATGCTAATTCAAAATAAACAAAATCATTCTAAAATCATTGTTGAAATATCATACCTCGGCTGTAGGGATACGATTCGGTTAGGCTAACTTTGAATTAACAATGGCAGTGGCTGCCTCAACATTTTTGAATACGATAGAGCCTGTGGTCTTTTGCCTCTTATCGTTAGCTTGTAGTCTATCATTTTCCTTAGACAACACAGTCACCTGGTCCTCTAAGGACTTGATTCGGGATTGCAACAGAGAGACATCTGTATAGTATCGTTTGAGCCAAGAGTTGCATTCAGTGCATTGTGGTTGATCAGGCCGAGTCACTGTAGGTGAAGGATCTTTTAAAATACCAGGGGTTCCACTATCAAACTTGATCTCGGGGAAGTTAGGGTCATCCTTAAGGCACGGTGGGAGGTTGGATACGTAGTCATAGGGTTGAATAGAATAGAGGCCGTGTGAGTATGGGTACTCCTCGGTCAAAAATCGTTCAATCTCAGAATCCGAATCTTCACTCAAAACAATAGGCTTCTGGTCTGTGTTTTGTTTGGGCTTATTACGAGCACACCTGGATACCCAGCGTGCAACCTTCTTACCTTTGCTATTGACATCAATATTACCTTTGCCCTTTTTTCTTGCAGGCCTCTTAACAGGCTTAGCACTGTCTTTTAAACTTGAGTCATGCAAGGTGTCGGGTAAGTCATTGTTGGGGCAGGTCGAGGGTTCAACAGCGGGTAGGAGGGTAGGAGGTGGCCTGACAGGCCCGACAAGGGTTTCAGTGACCACAGTCTTGTCCACTTGACCAAATTCAGGAGTGGCAAAGCCATTCCTCAATAGGAAAGCTTCCCAACAGTCACCACTCAACCTTGAATGATGAACAATAATGATTTTGATCAAACAGTGATGGAAGAGGCTGGATTCGACCTTCTCCCTCTTACAACGTTTAGCCATTTTATACAGACTGCGAAGGAGGTAATGAGGCATATTCAAAGGGAAATCTATGAAATTCATAAGCAGCCAGAGATGGTAAAGAAACACTAAACCATATCTACCTTCGCAAGTAACGAATTGCTTAACAATGGCCAACAAATCATGCCATCGAGACTTAAGGGCTGTGACCGGCATACCTTTGTCACAACTGATAATTTTCCTCGAGGTAAACAGGAGCGACCATGGCACTTCATCCACCTTCGAATTCTTAAACCATTTCTTCCCCTTAGCTGGAAAACCCATGGATGAGATGAGGAATTCTTTGTTCAATTCGAGTTGGATGTACCCTACTTTGGCCCTGCATCCATCGAATGTGAGGGCAAACTGCTGAGCGACTGCGAGGTTGAAACCCTCGAATTTTTGAATGAAAACTAACCAACCATTACTCTCCAAGTCCTCACGAGCATTATCAAATAACAACAACGTTTGGATGCCATTGGGTTCTATGCGCACTAAAGGAGCCATAGCAGAGAGCACACAGTCAACCGGGTAACTGGTGAGGGGGTTTTATAGGGTAGACACAGGAACAATTCCCACAGTTTTCTCAAAACAAGCAGAGGTAGCCCGAGATGCAAGGCAGACATTAATGCCTATGCGTGCGAGGGTGGTGGAATGAATTGAAACCATGCAAAACATTCATTTTGATATGTACAATCGATGGCACCTTGGTAATTCAAATCATTCACATCACAATCCAAAGATTTGTACACCAAATATCAAATGGATTATTCACATACTCATCGAAAGCCATAACATTCATAACCAAAAGATTTTGACCAAATGAAATATCAAATAACCACTTGAAAACCATAGTGTTCATAACCAACAATTGGTCCGTATGTTAAATCAACAATAGTGTTTGTATAATTCAAAGAAACCACTACATCGACCATAACACCATGGGTTTAATCAAAGACACCAAAAATCATTGCATCATGAATTTATAAATTGAAACCATATCAACAAAAATGCAAAGTGAATAAAGGTTTGGTGTTTTGACAAATGTATGACTTTTAGTGAGATAGGGGTGAAAATTTTTATAACCACATGAACCAAAAGGATTCATAACAATCCAAAGCTGATTTTAATGCCATCGACATGACTTGCGACTCAAGGTTTTCACACTTGTAGTCGTGAAAATGAAAATGAAAGGCAGGTGTGTGAATGCGCAAGATAATAGTGTCGTTTTGTTTTAAAGAATTGCGACGAGTATTGAGGGTTCAAAACCCTTGTGTAGGCAACTTATAAGGAAACGATAAAATTGCAAAATGGCTGCCAACAATGGCGACACACTGGTAGAAGCAGTTATCTCTGCGAAAAGAACAAATCCAGATTAGGATAATGAGAATAATTCTAACTCAAAAACATCCAGAAAATTGTTTAAACATCATCATTAATCAAAAAATTCCAACTGTGCTTAAAAGGTGAAAACTGATAACAGTCTTAAGACAAGCGAGTCATGATATTAAAGATAAAATCTCCAATACTGTTGACAGAGCCACTTCTACCAGCAGGCATCCATAGCCTCGATAGGGTTTCCATTTAACCCACTCTGATATCCGTATCCTGCCAAGAAGTTCCAGATCAGAATAAATGACATTTTAAGGTCAAGAGATTCCATACTTGCAAATTTTCATATACCCGACATTGCTTCGCTGCCAGTGGGCCTGTTCAGTACCCCGACAAAGTTGTCTTGGCATCATGCATGCATTTACCCGCTACCAGCAGACCTGTTCAATATCCCGACGGGTTTACAAGCACTTCCCACAGCTCTTTTATGATTTATTTAGTTTTTAAAGATATATAATTGAGCGGGGTGACGCTGAAAATTATGATATTTTAGACANCAGACCTGTTCAGTATCCCGACGGGTTTACAAGCACTTCCCACAGCTCTTTTATGATTTATTTAGTTTTTAAAGATATATAATTGAGCGGGGTGACGCTGAAAATTATGATATTTTAGACATATTTTTTTCAGACCTTGAAATAATTTTTTTTTTTTTTTTTAAACTGTCCTTCATTAAGATTAAGAGATGGTTTGTTTACAAAACTGACCTTCGAAAGCAGGGAGACATCTTCTGAGTTATTCCCTTAAGGAACAGGGACAGCGTAAGAAGAAAATGGATGATCGTGACAGGCTTCACTTATAGATTGAAATCAATAAACTTCTTTCAAACAACAGGCTTTCCTCAACATGGCTGTAAATTTCATAAGTATATTACAATTGATGTTTAGACAACTTTTTAGCAGCTATTTCAGAGAAAGAATTTTCTGTTTTCTTTATCTGAACAGTTCAAAATGCAGGTATGTGTATTTCCAAAAGCAAAAACTAATAAGCGTAAGGGAAAAATCAAAACCAAAACAACAAAAGAAAAACAAACAAAAGAAGAATATTTACACAGTATACATAGGGTTGTCATCAAGCGAAATACATTTTTAGAGCTTGGCCATTCACCGGATAGGTGTCTGGCTGTCCCTCTAGATTCTGTAATCGGAAAGAGCTGGGACCCAATTTCTCAGCAATTAAAAACGGTCCCAGCCATAAGTTCTGAAACTTCGTATGCTCTCCCTTTCCCTCATGTGGTTTGTCCCATTTCAAGACAAGGTCACCTACTTCAAAGTTCCTATCAGAAGCCAAGTTGGAATCAAACTAGCTTTTGACCACTAGTTGATGCTGATCTAACTTACGTTTTGCTTGAGCCCTTACCTCTTCTAGTTTGATTAAAGCGTTAATTCGATTATCCAAAGGGGGGTAGTTTTCTTCTTGTATTTTCTGTGATAGCTATAGTGAGGGAAGAAGAATATGTGGTGGTAGAATTGCTTCTCTGCCATAGACGAGAAAGAAGGGAGAGTTACCTACAACAGTTTTCAGTGTTACTCTATCAGCCCAGATTGCGTTTAATAGTGCATTATGCCAATTTTTGTGATTTTCAGATACCGTTCTCTTGATGATTTTAATGAGATTCTTATTTGTTGATTCTACCAATCCATTGCCCTGGGGGTAGTAGCTGGAATAATACTTCAATTTAATTCCTTTTTCTAGAGTGAACTCATTCATCTCAAGAGACGAAAAATAAGAAGCGTTATCGAATACTAAATAGTCAGGGATACCGAAACGAGTAATAATATTTGAATTTAAAAAGGCAATTACCTGACTGGTATTTACAACTCTTAAGGGGGCAGCTTCAGACCACCTGGTGAAGTAATCTGTGGCTGCTATGATAAACTTATGTTGTTGTGAGGATGGCGGATTGATTGGACCTATAATATCAAGACCCCATTGCTGAAAATGGGAGTCTACTGAAACATGCTGCAAAGGAAAGGCTAGTTTCTCTATCCACCCGGATGCTTTTTGACAAATAATACACTTGCGACACAAGGCATGAGCATCTCTAAAAAGTGTAGGCCAGTAATAACCTGCTCTTAAAACTTTATGGGCAGTGGTGTCTCCACCAAAATGCCCACCAGCTTCTCCTGCGTGCAATTCTAGTAAGACCTTTTCTGATTCATCTTTCTCAAGACAACGCATTAGTACTCCATCAAAATTTTGACGAAACTGAATACCATTAATCAACTGAAAGGAGGCAGATTTTAATCTTAACGCTCTTCTTTTAGTGGAATCCAGGTGACGGGGGGTTGACCCATGTTCAAGACAAAATTTTATATCATCATACCAGGGACTGACAGAGTTGTGTGCACAACATATTGAATTTTGATTGTGTTGTCCTGGGTTTGACATATCGTTTTATTCTTGTTGTCCTGTTGTTGAGTCAGCAACTAACTTGCACAGCCCTTGGCCTCTCACTATTTGAGTTGGGGTGATTTCTATGTCATACTCTTGTAAGGAGGTAACCCAATTCGCCCTCTTTTCCCCTAGTTATTTCTGGACTAACAGATTTCTGACGGCTAGGTAAGGGACAATAATTTTCGTCCTAGATTTCAAAAGATAAGATCGGAAGTGCTTGACTGCTTTAAAAACATCGTAGGCTTGTTGATTTACTGCTGGGTAATTAAGTTCCGCACCTTTGAAAGCAGAGCTCATAAAGGCAATTGGGACTTCATTGTTTTCAGCGTTCTTTTGAGTTAGGATAGTAGCGTAGGAGCGGTCAGAAGCAAATGTGTAGAGCGTGAAGTCTTGCGAAAAGTCGGGGCTCATGAGAGAAGGAGCATCTATTATGGCATTTTTTATTAAATTAAAAGTTTTTTTTTCTAAGGGTCCCCAATGATATTGCGCGTCTTTCTTAATTAAATTCTGTAAAGGTCTCACCATTCGGAGAAACTGGGGACGAATCTTCTGACAAAGTTTATCTGGCCTAAGAAAGACTGCATAGACTTTTTGGATGAGGGAGGGGGAAGTTTCGAGATGACTTGAGTCCTTTCAGGGTCGATAATCATCCCTTTGCTTGACACAATAAATATTAAGAGCTTACCTTATTCTACTGCGAAGATAGAACTTTTAGGATTCAAGGAAATGTCGTACTTATGACATCACTGTAGAATGACTCTTAAATCAGCTAGATGATCAGTTTTGTTTTTTGAGAATACAGTAAAATCATCTAGGTAAATTACGACAGATTGATTGATTAAGCCTCGGAAAGCGATGTCCATCGCTCTCTGGAAAGTGGCATCGACATTAATGAGTCCAAAGGGTATTTTCCTATAAGCGTGGGTGCCCCATGCAGAAGGTAGTTTTAAGTTGGTCTGGAGGAGACATCAGGACTTGGTTGTACCCTGAAAAACCATCCAATAAGGATAGTCTTTCATAACCAGATACCTGTTGAAGGATCTGTTCCATGGGTGGGACAGGGTAGTTGTCTTTATCAGACGCTTGATTAAGGTTTCAGAAATCGACGCATAGTCGGATTTCACCACTCTTCTTCCGGACAGGGACAAGGTTAGAAACCCATTGTGTGTGCCTAACTAGGAAAATTATCTTAGCATTCACGAGTTTATTTAATTCTTTTTTGATGGTCGGTTCGAGCTTAAGGTGCATTTTTCTTAACTTTTGTTGAAACGACAAGGTTTGGGGTTTCATAGGAATGACATGTTGTATGATGTTAGGGTCGAAAGTTTTAAGGTCGTCATACATCCATGCAAAAACATCTTTGAATTCCTTAAACAATTTAATAAATGTGGCATTCTCTTGTTCAGAACACCCCACCCCTAAATTAATGCACTGTGGATTGTCATTAGTTCCCAAGTTTACTTTTACATACGATAAAGAGGAACTATTTGTTTTACAGTTGACCGATTTTTTGAATTTGTCTTGAAGATCGTAAAATTTTTCTAATCTAACTACAGATTTAGGGATAGAATTTATCATGTCCGATGAATATTCAAGAGATTTCAGATCTGGTATTACCGTGAAATAACGCAGATTGTCGTCATGAGTGCATTCGTCAATCACCGTGCCTTGGAAAGTTTCTTCCATATGCAGGAAGTTAATAATCTGTTGATCGTCGTCGAAGACTCTCCAATTCGTGATGTTGTCGGGAATGGATGGCCTGAACAACAGTTCGACGGAGAATGCATTCGGGGACAAGCCTTCTGTAGGAAAGAGTTTGGAAGCTACGTTAGCTAATAAATCAGTTTCAGAATTATTCAATCTAGGGATAGAATTTATATTGAAAGCAGAAAACTTATTCATCAGATTCCATACCTCAGATTGGTAGCTTTTAAGATGCGGAGAAAAAGAGTGGATAGAATCTCTTACCTATCTAACCACGATTTTCGAATCGCCAAAGACAGTGAAATTTTGAATGTTCATATCTAATGCTTTTCTGAGGCCCTGTAATAAAGCCTCATATTCTGCTGTGTTATTAGTACATTCAAATTCTAACCTACATGCAATCAGGGTTTTGTTACCTGCTGGATCAATAATAACGCAGCCTGCACCAACTCCTTCCTTGGACTTTGAACCTTCAAAGTAAAGAGACCATATTTGATTTTTATCGGGTGCATGAGACCATTGTGTAGAAACTGTTGGCTGCATATATGCTACAATCTCAGACTGTTGTTCCGTATTAATGATAGATGAAGTCTCAGCCATGAAATTGCCAAAAAAGGTATCCATCCCTTGTATTTCGGGTGAATCAGCAGAAGGTGTAAATGGCTCATTGGGATAATTTAAATCTGTGACCGTGAGCTTTAGGTAGCGTTCGCGATTTACCTTGATCTTGTTGGGCTTTCCATTCTCGGGCAGCCACAGGTGAGACCAATCTGTCGTGAAATAGTCATGTAGCTGCTCTGACCAGTCTCTACTTAGAAACAAACCATAAACTTCTAGAATATCCACAACAATAATATCAATCACTTGATGAACTTTGGGGTTAATCGATAATCTTATAAGCACATTCCTTAATTCACCTATAACTTTAACACTAGTTCTATCAAGTTGGATGATTTTTAAGGTGGATGGTTCAACTTTAGCATTAATCTTCTGACACACAGACCATGGCATTACATTGGATGACGCTCTTGAATCTACCATACAATTGTGCACGTTTCTATTAAACATTTCGAAAGTTAACAAAAAAGGAGGTACATTTATGCGAGTACTAATGGTGGAAGCTTGTGGCTTTTTACTCGCAGCCTCTAAAGCTAATTTATCTACATTTGTTACATTATTTACAGGAAGGCAACCTTTCTCGTGAGGATCAGAATTGTTCTTAGCAGAAGCCTTCTGAGGAACTTTTGGATTGTTCTGAACAACTTTGTTACTGCTTGGATTACCGTTTTTGCTATTCTCTGCGATATTCTGTAACATTTTTTGTAGCAGAAACAAAAATTTTAATAATTCATAAATAGAAATGTTAGCCCTTAACTTTTTTAGATATTCAACTAAATCATAATCTAAGTTTGGGTTTACATGACTCTATTTAGTCTCAGCTGGTTTAGATTGTTTTGGGGGCAAATTCGTAGTGTTTTCAGAGGAAGGTTTGTTTGTCGTCTTACTCCTAGTATTGTAGGGATGTACTGTCTCAAAATTAGCTTGAAAAATGCTATCCGAGAAGTGTCCAAAAATGTCCGGAGAAGATTCTTCTTCTTCAACTATCTCTTGTTCAACTACTTCCTCAGGGATTTCAGGGGGCATCAAGTTATCCTGGGTTTCTAGAATTGTTTGAATGGTGAATTGCAGGATTTCTAGATTTAGGCCCTCGGTATTTGGATTAGGTCAGTTGGTGGGAAAAGGCTTCCTAAATGGGGGTTTGTAAGGCCCTTTGCTCGAAGAAGCTTCTTCGGCCGTCCTTTCAAATCTATAACTTGATTTGACAGTTTTTGAATGACTTTTGTTAAGTTTTCTAAATCCGAGCTTTCAGGTTGTGTTTTATTTTGAGCAGGTCTATGGAGGATTTCGATTTTCTTTTTGGAAGCCGAACTAGTCTCTGTTTCGTTGCTAGTAGTCTCTTTTAAACTAAGGATGTCTTTTTCAATCTAACTGGCCTCTTCGAAGGCCTCTAACAATGTGGCTTTCTTAGTATGCTATGATAAGATTCTCAGTAGGCATCAAATCTATAGGGATTCGGTTCTTTAGTGTTAAGAATATTTGGTTAAAGTCTTTGATTTTCTCTTTGGGGTTCATTCTTAAACTAGAAAGCTCCATGACTAGAACTTTTGGGGACTTATCGTCTCCAAACTTCTCAAGAAAGCAGGATTCAAACTTCTCTCACGACACGATGGTATGGGGTTGCTGGGAAAAATACCAAGTAGAGGCGTTGCCCTCGAAAGTATAGGGGAACAATCTACAGACTACGTCTTCATGCTCGACATTACGGAGTCTAATGGCTAACATAAAATTTTTAATGTGATCTTCGGCGATCTGTTTAGAGTCAGGGTCAAACTTGGGGAGCCACTTCTCCAGATGTTTGGGTAAGGGATGTTGAGGCCCGGGTACGGCTACTGCATCTTGGTTGAGCCAGGGTCTGGCAGGATTGTTCTGGTTGGCCATTGGTGTAGGAAGTGTGGAAGGCTGAGAAGAGGAACTGCCTTCGTCAGAAGAGTCTTCTCCAGAAGAAGAACATGATGATGGAGGTGGTGAGGGTGGTATTCCAGATCCTCCTGCAGCAGGAGTGAGGATTGGATCTATAGGGTTTAAAGTGAGGTTAGTGCCTCCAAGTTGTTCTCTGATATCAGAGAAATCTAATGGTTGGTCCAAAGGTCGATTTGGTTGTCTTAAACGGGCGAAGGCACTATGTGTTCTTATGAGAGATTGTTGTATAATTTCTTGTACATCACCACCTGTAGGGTTTGGGGTTACTGGTTCAACTGTGATCCGTAGATCGTTGTTTGATGTGGTTGTTGTTTGAGGGATGATGTTGTCGTTTGAATGACTTCTTGTCACTATAGGTGAGCGGTTGGGTGGTGGAGGAGTCTTACGACCGCCTTGTGCCATTAATAATTTTCAGGCCCTCCTTCTAGCGCCATTTATTGACGGGCGAAATTGACCGCTCGTCAACTAGCGGGGTGGATCCGGTCCGGGGTTGTCTAAATAACCCAAGCCGTTTGGAATAATCCACTCCGACGGGTTTAGCGGCTCCGTTGGCCGATCTAAGTCTTAGGAAAACGAAAGAAAAACTAAGCTAAAGAAACTAATCTAAGTGAAAAAAGCAGCTACAACAAACTATATACAAATCTAAAACATATATATACAATTTACTAACTAATATTATAAAACAATAATTCTACTTATTAAATGTTCAGCTATCAATGCAATTAAATCTTGATTATATATACAACATTTACAAAATACAAATTTTCATCAAAATTTGCAAAATCATTTGTAAATTGTCTTATGACAGCGAAGCTATTATTTTTGGATTTTTTGTAACTTTTATGAAACAGAAATAAAACAACAGCTATCTAACTAAGCAATAAAAATAGTAATATGTACTATATATCCATATAAACTACAGAGAATTCTCAAATTAATCAATTATTAAATTGCAAATAACAAACTGACCTGAAGTAGCGCTTCCTATTTGTCCTACGCACGGTACTCGATTTAGTTGTTTGATGGGGGAAACCCGCACCAGATTTTGCAAAAAAACTTCTTGTAAACAGGAAGCAGTGACGCTCTTGAATACGAATGACAGAACAAACAAGAGATATAGCAACAACAATTTTATAGTTTACAGATCATCACATTTAGATAAATCCCAGTGCGAAGATTTGTACATAACTGTTCATTTAACAAAGAAGATAAACCTTCTATTCATTAAATTAAAACAGGGTAATTGTTGTAAGTAAAATGAGATACATCAAATATGGACAATATATTTAATCATATCGCATCAACCTGTAACAAATCTTGATCTCTAAAGTAGTCAATAATTTGATTACAAATTAACATGCACAGAAACTTGAACAAAAGTAAGATAAATTGAAGCTAAATCCATACAACAAATCCACTTCCATTCGAGTCTGTATAATCATCAGCCCATAGTCTTTGTTCTCCCAATAGTGATGCATTGTTTACAAAAAATAATAATTATATAAAGGCCACAAGATAAAACAATCCTTGTGGAAAATATCAAAACTGTTTGCAAAAAATATGGGAACAATCTCCCAGATTCCTATTTCTGCCTAAGACTAACAACCTAATCCCAAAACTGTGTAACAAAAAGCATGTTCTAAAATTTCCATAATCGATCCAATTCCCATTGAAATTCGTGTGTACCTGTAGATGGACAAAAATAAACAATTTCAGATAGTGTTTTAATTGTAAAATCAACAGAAATTCAACTTTTATGACTAGCTACAGAATCTCACGATTCTGCAGCTGGTCATATTTACAAACAAAATCGTATTAAATTAATCCAATGATAACATAAATGTATGTGATCTATCAAACAAATCCTTTATTAATAATTCAAAACAAACCAAATCATTCACGCTAATTCCAAACAAACAGAATAGTTCTTGCTAATTCAAAATCAACTAAATCGTTTATGCTAATTCAAAATAAACAAAATCATTCTAAAATCATTGTTGAAATATCATACCTCGGCTGTCGGGATACGATTCGGTCAGGCTAACTTTGAATTAACAATGGCAGTGGCTGCCTCAACATTTTTGAATACGATAGAGCTTGTGGTCTTTTGCCTCTTATCGTTAGCTTGCAGTCTATCATTTTTCTTAGAAAACACAGTCACCTGGTCCTACAAGGACTTGATTCAGGATTGCAACAGAGGGGCGTCTGTATAGTATCGTTCAAGCCAAGAGTTGCATTCAGTGCACTGTGGTTGATCAGGCCGAGTCACTATAGGTGAAGGATCTTTTAAAATACCAGGGGTTCCATTGTCAAACTTGATCCCGGGGAAGTTAGGGTCATCCTTTAGGCACGGTGGGAGGTTGGATACATAGTCATAGGGTTGAACAGAACAGAGGCCGTGTGAGTATGGGTACTCCTCAGTAAAAAATTGCTCAATCTCAGAATCCGAATCTTCACTCAAAACAATAGGCTTCTGGTCTGTGTTTTGTTTGGGCTTATTACGAGCACTCCTAGATACCCAGCGTGCAGCCTTCTTACCTTCGCTATTGACATCAGTATTACCTTTGCCCTTTTTTCTTGCAGGCCTCTTAACAGGCTTAGCACTGTCTTTTAAACTTGAGTCATGCAAGGTGTCGGGTAAGTCATTGTTGGGGTAGGTCGAGGGTTCAACAGCGGGTAGGAGGGTAGGAGGTGGCCCGACAGTCCCGACAAGGGTTTCGGTGACCACAGTCTTGTCCACTTGACCAAATTCAGGAGTGGCAAAGCCATTCCTCAATAGGAAAGCTTCCCAACAGTCACCACTCAACCTCAAATGATGAACAATAATGATTTTAATCAAACGGTGATGGAAGAGGATGGAGTCGACCTTCTCCCTCTTATAACGTTTAGCCATTTGATATAGACTGTGAAGGAGGTAATGAGGCATATTCAAAGGGAAATCTATGCAATTCATAAACAGCCGGAGATGGTAAATAAACACTAAACCATATCTACCTTCGCAAGTAACGAATTGCTTAACAATGGCCAACAAATCATGCCATCGAGACTTAAGGGCTGTGACCGGCATAACTTTGTCACAACTGATAATTTTCCTTGAGGTAAATAGGAGCGGCCATGGCACTTCATCCACCTTCGAATTCTTAAACCATTTCTGCCCCTTAACTGGCAAACCCGTGGCTAAGCTGAGGAATTCTTCGTTCAATTCGAGTTGGATGTCTCCTACTGTGGCCCTGCATCCATTGAATGTGAGGGCAAACTGCTGAGTGACTGAGAGGTTGAAACCCTCAAATTTTTGAATGACAACTAACCAGCCATTACTCCCCAAGTCCTCACAAGCGTTATCAAATAACAACAGCGTTTGGATGCCATTGGGATCTATGCGCACCACAAGAGCCATAGCAGAGAGCACACAGTCAACCGGGTAACTAGTGAGGGGGTTTGACAGGGTAGACATAGGAACAATTCCCACAGTTTTCTCAAAACAAGCAGAGGTAGCCCAAGATGCAAGGCAGACATTAATGCCTATGTGTGCGAGGGTGGTGGAATGAATTGAAACCATGCAAAACATTCACATCACAATCCAAAGCTTTGTACACCAAATATCAAATGGATTATTCACATACTCATCGAAAGCCATAACATTCATAACCAAAAGATTTTGACCAAATGAAATATCAAATAACCACTTGAAAACCATAGTGTTCATAACCAACAATTGGTCCGTATGTTAAGTCAACAATAGTGTTTGTATAATTCAAAGAAACCACTACATCGACCATAGCACCATGGGTTTAATCAAAGACACCAAAAATCATTGCATCATGAATTTATAAATTGAAACCATATCAACAAAAATGCAAAGTGAATAAAGGTTTGGTGTTTTGACAAATGTATGACTTTTAGTGAGATAGGGGTGAAAAAATTTATAACCACATGAACCAAAAGGATTCATAACAATCCAAAGATGATTTTAATGCCATCGACATGACTTGCGACTCAAGGTTTTCACGCTTGCAGTCGTGAAAATGAAAACAAAAGGCAGGTGTGCGAATGCGCAAGATAATAGTGTCGTTTTGTTTTAAAGAATTGCAACGAGTATTGAGGGTTCAAAACCCTTGTGTAGGTAGCTTATAAGGAAATGATAAAATTGCAAAATGGTTGGCAACAACTACTTAACAAAGCACTTAGCGTTTAACAATCATCAGTAATTAACCCTTATTCACATCGGAGATCCAAACCCTAATTATAGAACAACGCAATATTCTACCAGATCTAACACATCTAAGCACTTAGAATATGGAAAAAAATCAGATCTAGCATTCATTCATATTACTAAGCATTAAGCTATCATACCAGATGCATCACATATAAATATATTGACTCTAAGCATAGATCACATCACTAACATACAACCATAATGCACAAAGCAACCATAACACAGGATATATGTGGTTCACCCCAGTGTGGGGCTACGTCCACCAACTCTTCGTCTTCTTTATTATCTTCTGTCAATCTCTTTACATGCACAAAGTCTCAGAACCCACTCTGCATAGGACAGGATATCTGCACGCACCTCGCCAGATCCTCCTTCCCCGAGCTAGGTTTAATCACAAAGCCTTCTTACTGTCTATACATAAGCTTCTTACAATCACTTGCACTTAGCTCTACAATTCCTTAACACATAGCATGCACAAAGCATACACAACTATTCGCACTTAGCACATTGGCCTCTTCCTACATCACCTAGATATCTATTTATACATTACAAAATGGGCCTAAACATGGGTAAACCCATGGGCTAACATCCCATACCCGTTACATAAACCCTAATCCCAAAAACTACCCTGAAAAAGGGGTCAAGATCCTTCGATCTCCGCTTCGACTTGCGCTCTGCCTTCGACCAGCCTGTTGAAATCCCAAAACAGGTCAAACATGACCATGGATCTCCAAAACTTGGTCAAGGGACAACAATCCCCCAACACTCACATGTGACTCGTCCCGAGTCACTCTGGTCTGGGTAACTCTGCTTCAAAAGCCTCGAGCTTGGCTCGAGCTGCTTCAACCTATTGATGCGCCAAGGCCTCCTTCTCGGTGAACTCCTGAATAACTGCCTTGTTCACAGGTCCCTCTAAGTGTTGTTTTACCGAAGTGACTACTTGTTCTAGCTTTGCTACTCGTCCTTCAATCTCCTCAAAAAGTAGGCAAGCTGCATCCTGGACTGGCTGGAGCTTCTGAGTCACTTCCATGACTTTGCTTTGTATGGCATGGACTTGTTGTTGAGACATGCACTATTCTTTGGATCTTTTCATCCTCTCAACTGCTGACAGGAGTTTCAACTGTGCTTGTACTGTTGTTTCTTGTTTCTATGCTTCCTAGAGATGTGACTCCAGTGTCTTCAGTTCAGGGTCCTCGGTAAGGCGCTCATAAGTCTGTGCACTGGGACTGCTTAGTTTTTTACATTCCATGGCTAATGCTTTGATCCTTTCAACTGTGCTCCGGGTAGTTGCTTCTCTCTGGTCTCTCACTTCTTGCGAAGTGATTGGCACTGTTTGTAGCTCTAGTTCTGCTATTCTCTGTTGAAGCTGTTGAATGGCTTCCACAAGATTCGCCACTTGAATATCCACCAGGTCTTCCTCCATATGCTTCAAGCCTTTCACAGAGCAAAGTTCTCTGTTGACTGCTTCTTTAACTCTGGCCTGCTTCGTGAGCAAATGTTCTTTCTCCTGCTGGATTTACGCTTTATTTTCTTCAAACTTGGTTTGGAGGTCATCATTCTCCTGCTGCGCAATTCGACGTTGCTCTATGATTTACTCTTGTGATTTCTTCAGGGCCATTGTGGCCTGTTCTTTTTCTTCCTGCACGCAACGAAGGCGAGCTTCAGTCGCGTCAGCTATTCTGTGGAGTTGGGCAGGCTCATCTCCCAACTCCGGTTCTTCTGGTGGTAGGGGCGCAGTGGGCACTGCATCGCTGGAGTGAAGGGCTTGTTGTACACCTCTTATCTATGTCTCAATTCTATCATACATGGATTCTTGTTTGGCTTCAGTTCTCTGCAAAATATCTTATGAGGCATCTGATACAACTGTGATAATGAAGTCGAATTCATCGACTGTGAGACACCTCTTAGCTATGTCTCAATTCTATCATACATGGATTCTTGTTTGGCTTCAGTTCTCTGCAAAATATCTTATGAGGCATCTGATACAGCTACGATAATGAAGTCGAATTCATCGACCGTGAGCACAGTCTACAACTTCGTCTTACTCGCTTTGGACTTCTTCCGCAATGTAGGTTTCATGGGGCAAACCTTTCTTTTCTTAGGTGTCTTTGCCTCTTCAAGGGGGTTCCTAGGAAGTGTTACTTCACCCTGCTTCTGCTTTTCTTCTTCCCCTTCTTTCTCTTCTTTGTCCACTTCGTCTTCTCCTCCTCCGCTTGGTGAATCTGATGCAGTCTCTTCTGATGTGTTGTGTATTTCTTGTACATCTTCCTTCTTTTTCTTCCTGCAGCTGCTAGGTGCATCATACTCTTCGCGAGTAACCACCGGAATTCCAATGAGGTTGGGGTCGGACAGTTCTACTTGGTCAACTGGTATAAGGAACTCTACTGGCCATTCCTTAGTGATTTCTTCTAGGTCCTCCTCTGTGAGCTTGTAGTAGGACTGAAGCTCTTCTTTAATTTTGTCTGTGTGCAGTAATATAAATAAAATGCCTATCTGTGTGGAACTTCATAAGGGGCCTGAACCTGACCAGGATGTTCGATGTCATACGAGGGAAATAGTCAATAGCCCTATTCAACTGAAGATAGTAGGTATGGAATATTGCGTTCGACTGCCATTGTTTCCCCATATCGCTTGAATACCAGAGCATGGTGAACTTTGCAGCTAATGGCTCGAACGACTCAATGTCAGGGAAGGTCGCACCTTCTGGCATCTCCCAAGCAGTGAAAGTGATGAGGATCAGTAGCCAGCTAAAATGGAACTCATAACCCTGATCCTAAGCTTCGCGACAATCCAGTTCTAACTGATTGACTAGGTAATTGGCCCAGTTCATTTGTAGTCCTTCCACACATTTTCCTGCGAGATCAACGACAAATCCTGTGACCTGCGCGGGTCTGTTCTTTCGGACTAGCTTACCAGAAATCAACTGGAAATCAAGGCGCACTACGCCATTCTGAATGGAGGCTACCTTGTAGCCTCACGTTCCTTTCTCTACATCATCGTAGGTGTATTTGATCTTCTGTTCCAGGGTGCAGTCTGCAGCGTTCCCTGGATAAAAGTCTTGTGGGTCTGGTCCCTGCATGCTTAATCCAGTGATCCTATGGATTAGTGCTGAATCAACTGTGATGTGTCTATCTAACCATAGATATCCGCCATGGAAGCACGATAGCATGATCTTAATGCACGTGTTAACCTCCTTGTGCCTTCCAAAATGTGTTATCTTCATCACATTCAAGACAATGGACCTCGCGATGTCCATGGTCCATGGATGGGGGATGATCTTCGACTTCTTTCCCTTGGTCTTGGTCAAATATTTGTGAGGTACGAGCATGTCATAGCTCTTGCGGTCTCCTAGGTTATAGTCATTGATATTCAAGGTTGGAATCCTCTCCAACTGCGGTCTGATTGCTTGTATTCCCTTTGGGAGGTACGTAGTGACGACTGTGTAGTCGAAGTCCCTTGGGACACTGTCACAACTCACCACATCGGCTAGGGGTGGGATGTAATCGAGTAGGATGGATGGAATTAGCTTCGCATTTTCCAAGTCATCACGATTCTTGGTTCTTTTCTCGGTCGCAACTTGGGATGGTCCAAATCCACAAGCAGTCGACGGGGAGGCTTGCACTCCGCGCGTCGATGAGGCTTGGATGCCTGCGGACATCACCTTCTCGGCCATGAGGTCTATTAGAATCTCTTCGAAAACTTTTTCTGCTGCGTTAATTTCGTCCGACATGCACACTCGAGATCTGATGTCTCAGGTCGATGAACAATACTCAATGTAACAGAATGGTGGCAAGGTCTCAATGATCACTGCGCGAAATGAACTAGTTCTCTGCGGGCTCGGATAATCACAATTGGCAAAAGTGTTATCGGTGCAACGCTCGACGGGATAAATAGATATTGTCGTAACGGTTTCTTTCAACAGATCGCAAAGCCTTATTCAATGCAATTCCATCCATTATGGTGCGGTCCCAATGGTCCGTTGGATAACTTTCGGGCCATAATTTCTTTCCTAACCGTTCGGGAGCGTCGATCGAACGGTCATAATGCTTCCAACGGTCATATTGCTCCGCCATGGCGAAGTTCCATTCTGTATTGTACTGATATTTCGACGAAGTTCAAATTCTGGAAACCTTCCTTCTGTGAAGTTCTTTCGAGAGCTTCTTGTAATTTTTCTAACTTAGCTTTCTTCTTGCTGAGCTTTCTGGCCTTCTTTCCTATGATCTGAATCACTGGTTTCCTCTTTCCATTATCATTCTTATCTTCTCTTGGCATGATAACTTTGCATTGTAGAGGGTCTTTCATAGGGTTCAAGGGTAATACTACTTTCCTGTCTGGGGTAGGTGCTCTACTCTCTTATATAGATAGGTGTCTCCATTCTTCCTATGTCCTTTCAACTTCGACATCCATATCTTTGGTCTTTAGTAGCTTTGACTGATTCTCTTGTTCTTCCAGTAAGTGCACTATTCTCCTAGCCATGAAATCTCTTAGTTCTTTCTTTTTCTATTCTAGGGCTTCCTCTTCTTGTTTCTTCGCATCTGATCTTTCTCAATCCAGGTTTTTCCTAGGAAGATAGCAAATCGGGTGTTGTTCTCAACAAACTTCACGATCTCAAATTCTTCTTCTTTCGAAGTACCATGAGCACTCATAAATGTATGGGTAAGTCTTCCACATAGGGTTATCAACTTTCCTCTAAATAATCCTATTCCTCCTAATGAAGGAACCATAGCAGGCTTTCCCAAAATTTCCCAAGTTCTTTCTGTCATGATATTCGCCTATGTTTCCTCATTCAGGACATAGTCTATGCTGAAGTCTCCTATTCTTGTTTCTATGTAATCTTTCTCTTTTAAGACCTCTAATAAGTTGATATCTCTGTAATCATTCAAGGTTTCTTTCATATGTAGTAATACAGTCTCTAATTCTTTCCGGGGTTCTATCATATCTTTAGTTTCTTGGCTTGTCTCATCATTTTCTTGTTTCAAATTCATGTTTTCAACTTTAGCAATCATTCTAGGACAATCCAAAACTTCATGGTCCATATCTTTACAACAAAGACAACTAGGTCTTCTACCAGGGCATTCCTTAGCAAGATGTCCTAGTCTTCTGCAACTGTAACAAAGGGTTAATCCTCTCTTTCTTTTAAATGATCCCCAACCTTTCATGTACTGCGCACTGGGATCACAGTAACTAACCTATAAAAAATTCTTTCTAGGATCCTGCATCCATTTGTTAGTCCAAATATTCTTTCTATGCATAGGGATAACATACCTTTCATTATTTCTATCAGATCTATTCATATCAAATTTTCTTTCTTCTAACTGTGCCCTAGTTTTCAGATTAGGACAAAATTTATCAAACATACCTAGATCCATTCTTTCGAAACAAAATTTTTCACTTATCTTACCTTTCTCAGAGCACAAAACTTCAATATCTTACATCTTTTCTTCAGATCAGACTTCTCTTCTCAGCATAGAGCTTCGCAAGTCAATACTGCGCACTAAAGCACAGATCTACGCACAAAGCTTTCTTTTCTTCAATTCCCAGCAATCACAGTTTTAGTCCCAGCAACGGAACCATTTGTTGGCACAGGGGTAGACCCAGGGTTCAACGCTTCAACAACGCACCAACAAAACCCTAACTATCAGCCCTTTCGGCAACACCTGCGAAGCAAATGAAGTCTCACCCGAGGTAGAGGCAGGGATGGTTGCAGGACTCGATTGTCTGCAATCTAGCTGGGACACAACTCTGTGATTACACTACTTAACAAAGCACTTAGCATTTAACAATCATCAGTAATTAACCCTTATTCACATCGCATATCCAAACTCTAATTATAGAACAACGCAGTATTCTACCAGATCTAACACATCTAAGCACTTAGCATATGGAAAAAGATCAGATCTAGCATCCATTCACATTACTAAGCACTAAGCTATCATGCCAGATGCATCATATATAAAGATGTTGACACTAAGCATAGATCACATCATTAACATACAACCATAATGCACAAAGCAACCATAACATAGGATATACGTGGTTCACCCCAGTGTGGGGCTACGTCCACCAACTCTTCGTCTTCTTTTTTATCTTCTATCAATCTCTTTACATGCACAAAGTCTCAGAACCCACTCTGCATAGGACAGGAGATCTGCGCGCACCTCGCCAGATCCTCCTTCCTCGAGCTAGGTTTAAGCACAAAGCCTTCTTACTGTCTATACATAAGCTTCTTACAATCACTTGCACTTAGCTCTGCAAGTCCTTAACACATAGCATGCATAAAGCATCCACAACTATTCACACTTAGCACATTGGCCTCTTCCTACATCGTCTAGATATCTATTTATACATTACAAAATGGGCCTAAACATGGGTAAACCCATGGGCCGACATCCCATACCCGTTACATAAACCCTAATCCCAAAAACTGCCCTGAAAAAGGGGCCGAGATCCCACGATCTCCGCTTCGACTTGCGCTCTGCCTTCGACCAGCCTGTCGAAGTCCCAAAAGAGGTCAAACATGACCAAGGATCTCCAAAACTTAGTCAAGGGCCAACACTTATGCATGGAACTTCTTGCATGAATGGATAAGAATAATTCTATATAATGAAGGTGGAGAAGAAAGTTTGAGATCTTTGTCTTGACAATTTGAGGAAAAAGACTTGGAAGCTAGCATAAGTAGTTGATTTAGGGCTGGACTCTCATTTGTGATGAGTGAGGGATTGGTTGAGAGGAGAGGCGCCCCCCACACTTGATATAATAATCTCCTCACTTTTATTAGTTATGGTTATAAATTTATGTGTTTAATATCCACTATATTGATTCCATGTATTAAAGTTAAAATGGCTAGACAAGCTATTACTTGTGGTATCAGAACCTCATTACAACCCTTGAGGCGTATGAGCCCTATAAGCCATTACATACAATAATCTTCAATATTATTAATAATCTCCATAATTACAAAGAGTATAATTACTGTGAATTTATCTTGGTTTTATAGTAAAGCATGTGTTTGTTTCCCGTTGTGTAGGATAAAGTTTATTCAAAATGTAGGATGCTCATTTTAATATATTGTGTAGGATAAAGTTTATTCAAAATGTAGGATGCTCATTTTATCTTGGTTTTATAGTAAAGCATGTGTTGTTGTTTCCCGTTGTGTAGGATAAAGTTTATTCAAAATGTAGGATGCTCATTTTAATATATTGTGTAGGATAAAGTTTATTCAAAATGTAGGATGCTCATTTTAATAAATTTAATGGGACATTGTGGTATCCATGGTAATTTTGGTGTATTTTTTATTATTATTAAATTTATGGTAATGATTTGTAATTTCAAAACAAGTATTTACTATTAATTTAGGGGTAGGAATTTTGGTGTATTTTATTATTATTAAATTTATTGTAATAATTTGTAATTTCAAAACAAGTATTTACTATTAATAATTCATTTACTAGGAATTTTGGTGTATTTTTATTATTATTAAAGTTATGGTAATAATTTGTAATTTCAAAACACGTATTTACTATTAATTGAGGGGCGTAGGATAAACTCTAGTTAAAAAGCCCCAAGCTGCATCAATCATTTAAAGCTTTTGTTGAAAAGTTATAGGGTTAGGGAGGTGCTACGTAGATTTTCCTCGGATACTAGGCATGTCCAAAAACAGAGTAGGTTGTTAAGAGGATGATTTGTCCGCAGTGGAAGTTTTAAGCCAAACTGTTCAGAAACTCCTCCATTTCCCAGTTCGACATCTCAAGATTAGCTTATCTGGCTTTTTTCCAACAATCGTCGACAGGTTATACAGTAATTTTGGAGGTTTTCCCGCCAGATTTTGTGCAGATGAAGAGTTTTGCAAGCTATTTCCGTTTTTTTTTCAAGAACCCAGGGTTAGTTGAATTTGGACTTCGACATCATTTATATTTATTTTATAGGCTTTTTTTTTTCAGGAGGGCTGAAATTTGGTCAAGTATGGATTCGACGTAGCCACGATGGATTTCGATTTCTTGCCAGGAAAGCTCAATCCATATAGGGGCCACATCGAGGAGATTTATCATAGCTTGCAAGATTTTTAAAGGTAACTGAAAATAGCCAGCCAGCCTGCCTTCCCCAATGAAACCCTTTTTTGTTAACACTTGTTTTGCCCTATCACTTACTATCAAGTTATTAGCCTTATTAGAATAGTAGGGGGCAGGGGAGTCTGATTTCCAGTATTATTGAAGCAGGTCAAATAGTGCTTGAATTAGGATTTCAGTGGAAGAAGTGAAATGCTTTGAGATGCTTTATTGTTCGCTTTCTCATATACTGGAATGATTGGACTTTCTCATATACTGGAATGATTGGACGTTTTAATTGCATGAAACAACAAATTCTTGAAAGAATAGTAATCTCACTTCAAATTCTCAAGAAAATACACAAATCCTTTAAATATTGTAAAAATAATACTGTGAGAGCCCAAAATATGATTCCATCGTCTATGGAGGAGACAGTGCATACAACACTTGCCGTCTTCATCAACTGCAAGAGAATGAGGAGATTTGTAACTTACACACAAATTCTTTAATGATATGTCAAAAATGCTTTTCCTCAATTCTCTTCGTTTTAGTGTTAATCCTCAAAGACAAGGAAATCTTTTTCGTTATGAGTAGCATCCAGCTAGTTTTCTAACCATGAAAACCATAAATGAACTTGTTTTGCATCTTGATAATCAATTGATTTTGTGGATATAGCATATGATCCGCTGCCCATGTATCTGAGGCAATAAGATGGAATGTTAACTGCTGAAACCTCAAAGAAAATATCTTATATTGGGCTCTTTGATCAAGCACGTATAAATTTGATATGCTCTTTACAAGAGTTTTGGAAAGATAAAGAATGAAAGGAAAATGTTAAAGAATTTTATACATGTCGATAAAGACCACAATGCATGGTCATATGAATAGCTTTCAAACCTGCGGTATCTGTTGTCTTGCAAACATGTACTCTTATCAAATTCTATTTCAAATTAGGCAGAATCTGCTGTCCTAAGGCCTGGATCACACAAGTTCATGTTAAATTTTTTCTAAGAGGTCAAGGGATCGAATCCCAAACCTATGCCGAGGTTTTTGTGCTCGCCAATTCAGGATCCTATTAATTATAATGAGCTAAAAAAAACGAACAGGACTAGAGAATGAGACTATGTTTTGAATATGGACCCTGCAGTCATGACTCTGCCTTTTGCTACTAATATCAACATTCAAGACACTGTCGAGTACAAGGAAGTAATGAAAGAGTTCAACCTCAGTCCCAACGGAGCAATTTTGACATCTTTGAACTTATTCGCTACCAAATTTAACAAGGTTGCTTCATTCGCTTAAGGAATGGTGCTAGATATTTGTGGTCTGATGCAGTCAATCAAGCTGTCCCAGACATTTCCAGTTTAGGGCAGTGCACTGCCTTCTCTAACGAACATAAGTCATGTGATGTTTCTGAGAGGGCACAAGCAGCTAAACCAAGTATTGCTATATAAATTGATGTTATATCTGAGATGGAAGCAGTGACAACTCAAATTTTTGCAGAGAAGAGGAAGAACAGAAGGAAATTTATGTTCTATCATAAAACGATTGAAAAAAAAAACGTTGGCCATCAATGAACCTGAATTGTCTGAACCACAGGTTGAATTATGATCAGGTACAAGAAGATGAGGTACTGGCATTGAAGGCAATTTATGAGGATGACGTATTTGTTTTTGAAAGAGAAGATGGCAGCCCTTGTGCACTGAAGATGTCTATATACATTGAACTTCCTGAGAATATTGCTATTACTGTGAGGCTTCCATCAACTTCCAATAAATGTGATCTCAGTGGAAACATTAGCAAGTCTTCCTCAAAAGATGTTCTGGTGGGAAATGTTTGCACATTCAATGTTCAACACCTTCTTCCTATTGCATTGACATGTGTTCTGCCTAAATCATATACATGATATATGCCCCCACAATTTACGATTTTGGCCTACTAGTTGGACTCTGACAGAATTTCTAAGCTCTGTAATAGCTTGGACAGCATTTATCCTAGAGAGTCAGGCAAAGAAGTTTTGTATAAACGGGCAGAATGGCCCCGCAACTAATCTCTTTCACACCTGGGATTTAAACATGAGATGTTGTGAGATCCATTCAATATGCAGAGCAAAACAGATTGGCAGGCAATTTCTAGGTTTTCATCTCAATATGTTGAAATTCCTCGATTGATGCAATGTAAGCCCAATCTCGGGACATTACGGCGTGGAATACATATAAGAACGAAATTTCTGCTAACCAAAGTAATTCTTTCAATTTTCAGTAGCTTATATAGCTACTAATTTAAAATAGGTTTAGCTATTGTATATAAACATAAAATAAATGTATCTAAAGCAAACCAAATTAACATGAATGCACCTTAACCATTCACACCAAATTAACATGAATGCATCTTGAACATGCATCTTCCAACCATCATCTCTCTATTAAGGTTATTGGGTCTCTTTTCAATTTAAATAGCTTTCATAAATTTCCTATTGAAATGATGGTCAACTTTGATTAAAATTTTAGCCTTGATATTTAGTTTTTTCTGAGTGTTCAATCAAGATGGATGAACGAACACAATTATGTTTTATATTTGCTATATACTCTTGAATTCTAATCTTAATAAAACAACCAATTTCATCTTAATTATACTTAATAATACTCCATATATGGACAAACTGTAACACATGATATTTCTTCTCAAAATTGTGCATCAATACTTTGAACTAAGAAATCCCAATTTCAATAAAATCCTAAAATTGCCTTTAAAGTATTCAGATTATAACTTTGAAATGGTATAACTTTGACATTAGAGTATGATGCACATGACATTTCTCCTCAAAATTGTGCATCAATACTTTTAACTAAGAAGTACCAATTTCAAAGAAATCCTAAAATTGCCTTATAACTTTGAACTGGTATATAACTGGTATAACTTTTGCATCTAGATTTAAATGTATGATGTATGAACCCATGATTTTGCATGCCACGAGATGATTTATTCATTGGTAAATATAAAATTTAGCTACCATGTCTTGTCATTCTTTATTATTATGAGGGATGTCTAGTCAAGTGTGTTATGAGGGATGTCTAGTCAAGTGTGTTACTTGCTTATTCTAATTTACTATATTTATTACTAAAATGTACGAGGAGATGACTAGTGATTGAATGCTATGTTGCTACTTTCTCTAGTAGAGTTTCACCCCCTTATCTATTATTTGAGGGCTATAAAGGGTGATAGTTGAGGTGGTCATTATGGGGATTTGGCCCCTCACCATTTGTTTTGGGTTTCATCCCCTTATTTATTATTTGAGGGCTATAAGGGGTGATAATATAAGGTGGTCATTATGAGGATTTGACCCTTTAACTTGTTTTGAGTTTCATCCCCTTATCTATTATTTGAGGGTTATAAGGGGTGATAATTAAGGTGGTCATTACAGGGATTTGGCCCCTCACCACTTGTTTTGGGTTTCATTCTTTAGGGGTTTTAATTTTATATGTTTCATCAAGCGATAATTTATTTATAATAAGTTGTTGGATCAATAAATTAGTGAGATCAACTCACACTAAAGGACGAACTATTTACCTTTCGAATTAATAGAGTCGTTCTTTGGGAGTGATTGAGACATGGAACAACCTGTTTTTCAATCCCATTTAAAAACAATACCAATAATTTTCGACCATATGAATTTTCAATGAATGAGAAGTTTGTCATGCAAAAAATGGTAATTAAAATTTTGAAATTATGTTTTTGAAACCATAAACTATGGTGGTGGTGTTACTTATGGTTTTATGCATAAGAAACATGATGTTTACATTCAAATATTGAAAGATGCATTTTCCTTCAATTTTTCTAGTATATTGTTATGACCATTTAGTTTCTCCAAAATTTAATCTATGAAATCAATTAAAATGAACATGATATGTTGAAGGATTCATTGCACTTTGCACTGGCAAAAATATAATTAACATTTATAAATATGAAATGAATCTCTTATACCATAGAAATGTGGTAGGAGATAAAGAATGTAACTCAAAATTTCATTATGGTCTTGTCCTAAACTTTAAAGTATGTAGTACTTTGTAACAACATTACTATTATATATATATATATATATATATATATATATATATATATAAAGAGAACAAATTAATATTTATTTATGGGTTTTCGAAGTTTTATGGGTAACATTGCTTTGTTTTCACAATACATACATAGTGGCAAATTAATATACTTTTCTTTTATCTTTTATGATTTGGAAAATATTGATTAAAATTATTGAAATTCAATCTTGTTATGATGAAATGATAAAGATATTTTTTTTTAATATAGTTTATATACTTATGGTTATGAGAGTTCTATAAGTAATATTGTTTTGTTTTATGAATAAGTAGAGGAAAACATGTGTGTGTGTGTGTTTCCAAGAGTTCTATAGGTAATATTGCTTTGTTTTATGAATAAGTAGAGGAAAAACATGTGTGCGTGGGGAGGGGGGGGTTGTTCTGTAAAGTTTTTTTTTGACAACGCACACACACGACCAAGAGATTATGTGGTTATGTAGTCATCACTATTTTGTTTTCCAAATACATAATGGCAAATTAATAGATTTTTCATTTATCTTTCATGTTATGGAAAATATCAATTAAGACCATTAGAATTCAATCTCATTATGATGAAATGATCAAGATGAAGAAAAAATAATTATTTCAATGTTTAATAAAATTTTAAAAATTACACCCATATCGGGTGACATGGATGAGCTTTGACAGTGGGATCACTCCTCGAGGAACATCGCCACCTGTCACCCATGTACTTCATTAATCTCCCACCTAGGCACCCTCCTTGAACTCCTACCATGCGACATCATCACAACTCCCACCCTAGCTCGATGATGTCCCATTGGTACAAATTGATCCCCACCTCTATCCTTCCCACGCCTTGGGCTCTTTGGGCTCATTCATTTGCTATAATAGCCCTAACGACTCTGATTATGGAACCTCGTTGGCCCTGTACTTCCCCTATGTGACAGGATGGCTTTATCAACTACATTTCTTTGTGGGTTCCTTATTCGTCTAGATCCTTTGTTTCCTCTCTTCTTTTCTTGGTTGCTCTCTCGCCCCCCTTGGACTCCTTGGCTCTCACATTGTTATGTTTTCTCTGCACTCTTTCTTTCCCCCTCTCAACCATGGCTCGAGGCAACTCTTCTCGTCGCTCCAAAGGCAACCATCGTCGCTCTTCGAGATCCCGACTCATTTCTACTATAGAGGTTTCGGTAGAGGCTTATCAATCCCACACCCTGCTTGAGATTAGAGCGGAAATTGACTTGGCGAAGGCAAATGTTAGGGTTATTCGACACTTTGTTACTGACGAGTAGGTTGTGAACAACAATCGCTCTTGGATTCCTAACCCTAGTACCACGTAAGCTAGGGAGTCACAGTAGTTGAAAATCATTGACATATATATGCATCTTAAATGTTGATGGACAGGGTTCTTGTAGAGAAGCGTGAAACTAACCAGGAGATTATGCTACAATTGGATGGGGTGCAACTGCAGAGAAAGTTGGTGGACCATAAAATTAATTTGTTGGCAAAGAAGCTAGCTGGAATGGACCCGACCAAGTTGGATTATCTTCAACCTCAGGTGCATGTGGCCAAGGACCACCCTCCTCTGGCTTAATACTCTCATGGTTTTTGGTTTAGTTGATCTGTTTCTCAATTTCAGAGGTATGGGAGCTTTTGTCCCACCTCTCTCTATTATGTTAGACATGATCATACTAGACTTTTATCAAACATATATTGTTTTTGTCATTTTCCCTTGTATAGCCTAAAAAACAAAAGTTTTTTAGACTGGTTAAGATAGACAAACTGATGCATTGTTGTTGGTCTAGTTTCCCAAGCGGTAGACCAACATCAAAGTTTTTGTACAATATTCTCTTATGCTAATACAAAGTCTACGAATAATTTACAAAAAAAATCCATTATTTTTATTAAAAATTAAATTTGTAATTAATGTGAAATTATTAACTTTAATTTCATATTAACGAAATAATTAAAAATATGTAATCAAGTAATTTACTAGAAATTGGTCATCCAAACTTTCTAACTAAATTGAAATTTGAGAATTGTATGAAAGTTATTTTTGTGAATGACTTTTAGAAGAATTGTGGTGTTTGCATTGTAAGTATTGAAGCATGTATTTTCCTTGAGTTTTTCTGCTTTCTTTTAGTACACTTTTATGACCATTTAGTTTCTTCAAAGTTCAATTTATAATATTGATTGCAATGGAAAAGATATGTTGAAAAATTAGTAACAGTGGTACAAAGATAGTTTGTATCTATAGATATGAGAAACATCACGCACTTACATAAGACTTATGATATGTATATGAGAAACCTCACTCTTTTACATGTCACTTTACATAACATGATAGGTCTCAAGGGAATAAAAGTACCCAGATAGTTGGTTGGAAGGAAAAATTGTGCTTATACTATGGTTTACAAGAATACTTTATGAGTCCTAAGAAATGATCATACTATGAACTTTCTTTTAATTTTTTGATATTGATTTCAGTTAAATAAATAATTGTGAGAATTAAGTTCACTATGATCAATAAACTTTGTATATATTTTATGAGTCCTAAGAAGTGATCATACTATGAACTCTCTTTTAATTTTTGGATATTGATTTTAGTTAAATCATTGTGAGAATTAAGTTCATTTAATTGTCAATGATCAATAAACTTTGTATAGACATGTCGACAAGTAAAATCTGAGACTTAATAAACATTGTATGCTTGAAATTGACAATGGTTTGGTGATGTATAGATAACATGGTTGAATTGATTTTATTGTTTAAAACATGTTAAGATATGCCAATTGAATTGGCCAAAAAATTATACAAACTGGATAATCTCATAGAAAAATTGAAACACACAGGAAATTAGTATACCTAGAAATATAGTTTAAAAAGTTGTTTAAAGTTTACATCATAAGATGTTTAGATATGCAAACAAGACCTTTATGCACCTTTTACATGAATATGATTTCCTTGGAAGCCATAAAAATGCACCTTTCATATGTATATGATGTCCTTGGAAGCCATTTTTATGGACATATGAACCTATAAATCTTAGATTATCCCTTTACCTTGTTTGAGTTCAAAATTGCAAAATAAGTTCCATTATGCTCTACAAACTAGAGTTGAGATTGCATATTGTAAATCAAACCAAAGCTAACGAAATTCCCTAAAGACTTGTAACTACTTTTTAAGCATAAATGAAATTCTATGAAAGATTATCTTTTAACTTCACCTTTATTTCGTGTGAAGCTTTCAAAGTTGAATTAAAGAACCAAGGACCTAGAAACATTAGACATTAAACTTGTTAATCAAACCAAGTAAAATTAAGAATACTTGGATAAGAATGTATTAGTAATGATCTTCGCAACTTTGTTGTCTGTGTGCCTCCTAAGCATGTATTAGTAATGATCTTCACAACTTTGTTGCCTACCTCCAATCTGACATTTACACTATTGAGTTTGCTACTCAATCATATTTTCATAGAATTGTTTGATAAAAAAATATCAAGCCTTGAAATTATATTTTCATAGAATTGTTTGATAAAAAAATATCAAGCCTTGAAATTATTCAATTAAGTGATTCAATCCTGAAAAGTATTAATATTTTAATATTTAACTTTGAAGTGAAATTTTTATTTGAAAAGTATTAGTATCACTTAACTTTTAAATGAAATTTTTATATGAGAATTTTTGTGTAATAGGAAATCAAGAGCAAAGCCAACCTATAGTGACCATTTTATATCCATGATATAATTTTTGAAAATCAATGTTACATGATGCAATTTTTATAGTTATATATATTAATTAGTAACAAATCCAAGCGATGAATACTCTTTCATAGCGAGGAATACTCTTTAATTCACTACCAAAGGTGGAATTTGCAAACTATTGCAGCGGAATCCAAGTCTAATATCACATACCCAAGTCTAATATCACATTAGACTTGGATAAAAGAGAAGTTCAATTTACTATATTGAAGAACATGGAGAGGTCAATTTGGATTAAGCATTGCAGCGCCTTACTTCTTGTCCCACAAGTTTCTTTATGAGTCACCTTGTCCTTCTCTTTCGGGATCATGAATTTAAAATTTTTGCTCAATCTGAAAATAGGGTTATGTTTAAACGTACATGATAACCATGCATAAAACTATCTTCAGTGGCATGGACTGTGAACATGCATAAAACTATCTTCAGTGGCATGGACTGTGAACATTGTTGCAAAAGTGTGTTACCAATGAGTCTCTCTTCCACCTCAACTTCTTGTTTTACAAGCACTTTCAATGAAGTTGTTAAAACAGTGTGAACAAAGGCAGGTTTCCCCTAAATCAAAAAGCCAATTAAGTATTAAGTTTGGTTAGAATATTAATCACAATTAGGGATAAGAAATATTATTTGTTCCACCATCCAGTCAATCCACGGACCACCCAGGTGCTCCACAAATATCTCCTTTTCATGGACATCACTTTTAATTTTTACCCGAGAGACAAATTTAAGCAGATTTAAACTGTGGGGAACCAAGTTGGAAAGAGAGGTGTGGCCTAAATCTTCAGATACAACATTCATGCTCTTTATGGAAGGATGAAGCACATACTCTTAGTCACTAAGAGACTTAATCAGAGATGCAAACTGGATCATCTGAAAGACAGGTGGTTATGACACTCATGCTCTTTATGGATGGATGAAGCACAGACACTTAGTGACTAAAGGAATTAATCAAACATGCAAATTGAATCATCCGAAAGAGAGGTGGTTGAGGCTATTATACAGAAATCCCCTTGTGCATGCAAACTCGAAAGCACTGAAAATTGCCAAGATTCAATTTCCAGAAACAAAATAAAGAATGATCACAATAATAAGAAATTTTGAAAAACAACAATAAATTGAAGAAAGAAAACTGCCGTGCATTTCAAAGAATCAGAAATATACATACTTCTGCCTCTACAATAAATCATGGCATTTTTGGGAGGAAACACTAGCGACTTGCTAGATATAATTGACCAAACTTTTGGCGTTGATTTCTATACCAAGGCAGATTGATTGCCTTCAAAACTGTTAAAATAGAGGTTAAATGGCAGTGTTCAACACACCTTTCACATTACCACTATGACCTAAAAAATCAAGAGCCAAAACTTCTATATTTCAACACATACCATTAAGCTAGGAATTAGATCTCATTTGTGGACTTATGGTTTGGATGGTATTTGTGGAGGAACTGCATTTTGTGTTTCCTCTCGATCTGCAACCATCCACAAAACGTCTACACCACATCAATCCTTATTTCCCAACGATACCAATATCCCATCTCTTACACGATACAATGGGCTTAAGATTATGCTTTCCCTGTCAAGTGTCAAGGAACATACACTCGTAAAAAATACACCTCTACAAGATATTATCTTGTATAGTAGTATGAAAAATCCTTCTCTACTCCTTGCCCAACAAACCAACAGAATAGATTTATGTTTAATAGTTTTTGTATGCTGATATGAACTAGGGTGTCTATATCTAGTATGCCTTCCAGACTGGTAATGTAGGCTACTCTGTATCAATACTTGCAAAACAAACTCAAAAAAGGAGGGCATTTTTTGCATTCATGTAAGCCATCCAAAGGGGATCCCTGCAATCCTTCAACTTACTATGTAGCTCATGAAACAAGGATCACTCAACTCATTCCTGGATTGACTGGGCTATCAAGCACTAGAACAGGCCTATAGAATGAAACTAATATTTTGAGGCTTGGCTTGCATTCTCATTTACCAGACTGCCCCCACTATTTTAGATTCATTGCTTCACCCATTGTCCTTAATTCTGTAGCAATTTCTGAAAAGGAAGGTCTCTGTCCTGGGTCAGATGACCAACACCTTTCCATCAAAGATCTCCAACTAGGTTCGCACCAACTTGGAATTGGGGGACGCAGTGTATTACTCATGATACCTCCTGCAATTCATTTGAGACAAGTCAGAAAACAGTTAGTAAAGAAATTCTAGAAATCGAACAAATTACTGTATAACAGAAACTCTTGATGATGTTATTCTCTGTATGTGGGTAAAAGATAAAGATTGCTAGTAGCTACTAATTGAGCACATTCACTGTCTGGAATCTAACGCATTCACAGAAGACAGACTTCAGAAAAATGCATGTACATTATCTGTCATATATGCTTTTGATATACTAGAGATAACTCTCTTACATTGATGTGTACCGAAGTGCTTATCTAGAATAAGGATTCAAACAAAATGGCCCTCCACGGTAAAAATCTGCAGATAGCTTCCCATGGACTTTTATGGTCCAGATTACTAGAGAAGAAAGCTAGCGTAACCACTGTATGGAAACTACAATTAATGCAGATGAAGGCCAGCATGAACTCAAATTGATAGCACAGAACCTTAGGAGCCAGATCTACCTACAATAGGAATATTTAAACAAACAATAACTAACCGGGACCACCAAGCCAAACTATAATAAAATTTATTGAATACGTTAAGCATACATAATGATACCCCATATCTGGACACATTGTAGCACATGATGCACATTATCGCACATTACACTTCTCCTCAAAATTGTGCATCAATACTTTGTACTGAGAAGTCCCAATTTCAGAGAAATCCTGAAATTGCTAAGGATGTCAGCTTTATAACTTTGAACTGGTATAACTTTTCCATCTAGAGTCAAATGTATGTTGTATGGACCCATGATTTTTCATGCCACGAGATGATTTATTCACTGGCACATATAAAATTCAACTACCATGTCTTATCATTCTTTATTATTCTGAAGGATGTCTAGTCAAGGGTACTGCTTTCTTATTCTGGTTTATTATATTTACTACTAAAATTACGAGCCTCTTTTTGATTTAATTACTTTGTTTCTTTGATTGCATAAAGCATGCAGTATGCACCATCATAAGTCTTGATTCTTGGCCTTACAGTGGTGATCAGATACTATATCGCTACATCCTCTATTGGTGTTTCATCTCTTCTTTATATTTTAAAGTTTCATCCCCTTATCTTTTATTTTAGGGGCTATAAGGAACAATAATTGAGGTGGTCATTCTGGGGTTTCGGTCATTCTCCATTTGTTTTGGGCTTCATTCCTAGCGTTTCAACCCCAGACGTTTCATCCACCTATAATTTATTTTATGGTAATTTAGTGGAGCTGTAGATTAGAGAGATCAACTTACAACAGGGGAAAGGCAATACCAATAATTGACGCAACCATGTGAGTTTCCAATAAATGGGAAGTTTGTAACCCAAAAATCTAGTAGGATAGTTGGTCACCACTATCTAGTATCCTGGCAGTGAATAAGTAGGTGCATTTCGATGCTAACGCCTTTAACAATTATAATTGAGAATGCATGTTTTGCAGATAGAAAGACAAATGTATAATAGTCATATCCTAGCTCGGAAATAAAGTTTCCCCCAAAACACAATGCCTGAAAATTTAGTTATAAAAACGTCCAAATATGACAATGGAATACCAAATACTCTAATTCATCTACAGACTGCAACCAAATATAAGAGAACCTGATAGAATACAAGACGCCAGCTTTGCAACCCCAATGACAGAAGCACAGTTCAAGACAATTTGTAGAAAATATGGCCTCATTGATGAGTTTCCCAAAGGCGTAAGAGATGTTATGTCATGTCACAAAATCACTAGAGAAACAAACTGAATGAACCCTTCGATGATAGCCACGATTCATGCTGATAAAGGCCCACTTGAACTTAGAATGAAAGTACAGAACTTGAGGTACAGATAAAAATCATTTCTTTTTGGGCAGGTACAGATGAAAATCCGCCTAGCGTAAAGTATTAGATATGCCAAATTATTAAGTATAGCAATAACTTTTAACAATTGGCAAAAATCACAATTCTCTAACTAACTAATTCTCAAAGATAGCAGCTCTTCGTAAAGTCCTGGGCATCAAAATTAGGCCAAACAAGTGATGCTTAAAAAGGTCCGATTTATCTTACATATCTAGAAAACATTATAATCAAAAGTTTTGGTGCCATAGAGAAAGGAACAAAAACTATGATAACTACTATCAATCGGCCTATTCTAGAAATACTGTTACATATAATTCAACCATGTATCTATGCTAACCATACCCATGACTTTTTTATAACATATAAATTTATTAGCAGTTTGCAGTTTAATTCAGCAATTAACCTAGCATCTCCACATAAAGAAGACAAACTATTACCTATTATTTCACCACAATGCATTTTTGCGTAAGGCTCTTCTCCTGTCAGGAGTTCCCACATGACTATTCCAAATGAATATACATCGACCTGTAACACAACAGTTTGATGATGAAGACTGGAGGAAACCATGCTAATGATAAAAATCACTGCAACCAGCAAACTTTAAACAATAATAAGCATGAATAGTAATGGTAACATACCTTATCAGTCACCTTGCCACTTTTTCCACTTAGAAGCTCTGGTGCCATCCATGGCAAAGTTCCCCGAACACCACCAGACACCAGCGTTTGTTGTTTGATCTTTGATAAGCCCATATCACCAATCTGAGACCAACTTAACATATCAATCATTTGCACCATATAGCATATCCCAAATCTGGGAGCTTCAAGACATACTATATACACATTTGAAATCTTCCATGGCAGTTAATAGCATGGAGAACCCATGGTGAAAGCGACGGTTACATTTTACCTATGTAGCAACTAACATATTGACAAAGGAGCTGTATATATGCTTTATGAAGCATCAGCAGCATTCAAATCATTTTCACAGGCATTTAACAACACATAATGGTGACAAATGTGCATAAGCTTTTTGCAAAATAAGCAATAGTGACAAGCATTTCCGAATTCCTAATAATGCAGCATACCTTGCAAATGGGTCGATGATGATCTCTCATATTAACCAAAAGATTATCACACTTCAAATCAAAGTGGACAATGTTCTTCTCATGCAAATATTGCATACCACATGCGGCATCACGGGCTATAAAGAGTCTTTTGCGTCGATCAATTGTTCTGCAAATGGTTTTTATCAGATTGTTAGCAGTAGGAATGCAATTAGACAATACTTAAAGAGAACTATCACACAACATGCGAAAGGCTCACATATCAGTTTTTTTTCATAATGAAGAGATTAAAAGGGATTTTCCAAAAGTAGAGGTGTCCTTACCTGTCCTTCTTGTTTAGAACTTGCTTGAGAGATCCATTCACCATATACTCTGTGACAGTTGCCAGAAGCCCATCTGGTCCATCTATAACTATGCCATAGAAAGCCACAACATTGGGATGGTGCAATTTACCTAAAATAATTGCCTCTCTCCAGAAGTCCGTTCTCTGTAAGAGACACAAGAGAAAGTTAGCCCATTGAACTTAAATATCAAAATACTCAAATCAAATGAAGGTGCTTTTGAAAATGTCAAAGCAATAGAAACATAGAAGCTTGTATTCTTCAGAGGTGATCAAAGCTTATATCTGCACCGTTTCTAGAAATTCATTCTTGCTTAGGTGCATGAACTTTAAATTGAAAATACAAAACAATACATAGGGAAAGATATCCACCATTCGTTCTTGCTCTGACCGTCTTCCTGTAAAACAACTGGCTTTTATCCGCTTAATAGCAACATCTGATCCTTTCCATTTTCCATAATAAACAGTTCCATATGTACCTGAACCCAGCTCTCGTATTTCTTCTAAGTCGTCATTTTTAATTGTCTGGAGTAAAAGATCATACAACACATGAGATGGAAGTGAAGATCGATATATGTTTCAAATTTCAATAGACCACTACTAATGAAAAAAACAAGTTCTTTACCTGCAACCCTTGGGCAGAAGCATGTGCCTCAGGAACTGAAGAATCATCCTTTGCAATGTTCACAGAACCTTTTTCAAAGTCTTCAACTGATTCTAAAGGATTTTCCTGGATAGCAACAATATCAAAGAATCATCCTTTTAATCACAATGATTAAAATTTGAACTCAGTTCTAATATCAAGGACGGAGCATTTAACAATAATGAAAAAAATAGCATACAGCTTGTACACACCACTGAAGCTCTTTTCTCTGGTAAGCTGTCTTCTGCAACCAACCCTGGAGTCACAGATTTCTGCTTTAACTCCTTACAATCCTCTCCTTTTCCACTTGCAGCAGAGGCCTGTTTCCCTTCATACTTAGTAGTTGAAGTTAAGGGTAAACATGAAGAACTGGAACTGTGCCCTGCTGATTTTTTATTTATGGATTTTCCACAAAGATCCACCTCTGACTTATCCTTCAAACAATTCTCAAGCATCCCCAAATTTTCATCATTTCTAACACCCATGTCTGAAGCAAATTTCTCTGTCAACTGTGCAATTCCAAAATCCTTCACCTCAGGCTTTTCTGAATCATTGCATTTCCTTCCTCTTTCATTTTCTATCAATAATTCCTCTGGTCCAATAATGTTAATGCTATTCGCTGGACTTCGATCATATACTGGAGGACCAGTGGAGTTTAGGTTATTGCTTCTTGGATGTGAAGAAGATAATGCAGATGATAAGACTTCAGGTGATAATGAAAGAGTAAGACTATCAGGTAAGAAGAGCCCTGATGTCGTCCTAGGATGAGAACAGGCACTGTTAGATACAGTGTCATTCCTTTCCAAATTAACAAATGAATCAGGAGCCCGTTCAGTAAGCATTCCAGACTGCCTAGGCATCTGATGATGAGATGGAACAGTGATAGACTCAACACCTTTCATCTCCGGAGTGATCTTTGAGCTCAACTCTTGATTAAATTCTTTATGCAGGTCTCCATCATATCCCAGGGTGTTTGCAATCTCTTTTCGTGAAAGGTTATCTGGCATGTAGAGTGGAGCACAATGTGTATCTGCTTCATTTATTTCATAAGATATGTATGAATGCCGTGGCATTTCTGGGTTCTCAACATCCCTTTTAACAGGAGCAATCCCCTGTCTCATTTCCCCGGCTGAACTATAACCCCAATGGCTCTGCCCATAACTGGACCCCAAATGAAATACTGCAACACCCTCTACATGATTTTCAGTGATCCTATGTTGTTGATCAGGCAGTACATGTGTAGAAGGCTCAACTTGATTAGCAGTGGCATGCTTGTAAAATTCACTAGATGGCCCATGGTAGGATGCATCTGACTTAAACCCATAACAACCTTTAGAATCATGTCCTGAGCAAAGGTTTTGACCACCATCTCTGAGTATAGCTTCTTCTCTGGTAAGAACTTCAGGCGTTGTTCCTCCAAAAGGTGCACATTTGGTATCTCTTGAATTCAGAACCCAAGTCCTTGCTCTGTCTAACCTCTCCTCATAACCAATATGAGTACGAATATTATCCATACAGGGTACTGGCTGATCCCCTTTCACACTTCCATTTTGCATTGGCAAGCCTTCCATAACCATATAGTGGGGATCATGAATCTGGGCTTCTAGCCTGCTTGATCCATGCTTGTCCTGATAAGATGGCATCTGTTCACAGTGTTTAACCGGACTTCTTACCTCAGATATACCTTGCCTATCATAGTGGCATTCAAATACAGAGTTCCCCTCGAACCTTCCCTGTGCATGCCTTATATTTTGACCTGTCAACCCTAATTCTTCACCGGCATTTGAAAGCTTGCAATGCCATGCAACATGCCTGTCATCGGATAAATGACAGCAATGGTTTGGAAGAGAGTTCCGAGGGTCAAAATGTCCAGCCGGTTGGATGTTGCTGTGATCAAGTTTTCTTTCATTAACCTCAGGGAAACCGCCATTGTGACTCCAAACTGCTTGAATATGCTTCTGCCTTTCTAAATTCCTGTCAATTTCGTCATCATCCATGGCACGCTGTAATTCATTCCGTCCTAGACCTTCATATATTCTGCTCCGCATCATAGATTGCAAAACAGGTTTTCCTTGTGACAGTCTTGAGCAGGCAAATTCACGGTCAACTTCATCATGAGTCATTGGAAGGTTTGTTGCATGATAGGGCATGTGATGGGGTGATAGATGCTGTACCTGATTCCATTCTAAACTTTCAGACAATCTGCTGTTAGACGTGGTTCGGATAGCAAGATTTCTCTGTGGTAGTTTCGGGGTGGCGAATTCAGGATGGACCATAGGCACATCATTTGGATGGTACTCAGCAGCAGCCTGGTGCAGGAGATGCATGTTCTGTGGACCGTGATGGGCAAAAGGCTGGCAAGACAGGATATCAGGAGGGGCAGGTTTATCTTCAGGCCAATGATTGCCAACTTCAATTCTAGATAGACGCTGCGCTTCCTTCCATTCTAAACCTTCAGACAATCTGCTGTTGGACATGGTACGGGAAATAGCAAGATTTCTCGGCGGTAGTTTCTGGGAACCGAATTCAGGAGGAACCATAGGCACATCGGTTGGGTGGTACTCAGCAGCAGCCTGGTGCAGGAGATGCATGTTCTGAGGACCGTGATGGGAAAGAGGCTGGCAAGAGAAGATATCAGGAGGGGCAGGTTTATCTTCAGGCCAATGATTGCCAACTTCAATCCTACCTCTCGGGCTATTGAAGTCCTGCGAATTTGACTTTCCGCCATAATTTTCGTTTGCCGGGAAAACTTTCATACAGTGGTTATGATTCATCGCCACCCTGCTGCAATGATCTTCAGCAGAAGGATAGGCCTCTTCAGAAGGACCCTTCATAGAATCCCAATACGAAACAGGCGAACCAGTAGAACCCGAACATATCAAATCCTGCGCACGCAGATGGCTCCCTAATGTCCAGGGCTGTTCATGATGGTAGACCTCCGGCTCTTCTATCTGAAAAGAAGCTGCTGCTGGCAGAGCATGACTCAGGGGAGACAAAGGTTGGCGGGGATGGCCCAGAGGTGACATCGGCGGGGACTGCACATGCATAAGCTGTTGCCTGGGAGAATTAACATTAGCACCGACCTGATGAGGAATCCGAATCCTCCTGTTGATGGATCCATTATCAGGCGGCACAACGCAATTCAAGGAACTCAAGGAACTGAAGGACTCAGCTCTGCTCCAAGTTCCATTATCAGGGGGCAACACACAATTCAAAGAATTCAAGGAATTAAAGGACTCGGCTCTATGAATCCACTGACCGAAACCCTGTTTTCTAGGGTCACCAGACTCAGGCAAAGAATTCAAAGCCTCAACATACCTCTGATCGGCATCGCCTCCTTCGATACAGTCGGCCGAAACATCGTAACCCTCCACAGCCGAGAACAGGAAAACCCGCAGCCGCGTGAATCCCTCCGCCGCCTCCAGTTTATCGTATTCCTCCATCATGTTAGCGAGATCATCGTCGCAGAGAACAGAGACCAGAGCATCCAGGTCCTCCTCCTCGGGCAGCTGATACTTAATTATAAAAGCCTCGCCGCAAAATTCCGCCATCTTCAAAACGAGCTCCGGAAAGCTAATATCCCTATGCACGCAAACAATCCGGGTTTCCCCCCCAACGTACCGGAGCTTCCCATCAGAAGGCCGGGGCAGAATGCTGCCGCCGAAGCTGCACAGAAACTTCACCCGCTGCTGCAGCGAATTGGAACTCTCCTCTTCGGCTTCGGACATGATTCCGCACCACAAACTGCTAACTTTAACAAGCAATTCAAGCTCACTATCCCCGAGCTTAGAACCCTGGACGATCCGGCAGCAACTAGAATCAATACAGAGGCTCAAATGCGCTGATTCCTGCCTTGGGCAGCCCATTGAATCATGCTGTTAAAGGCCATTAACTGAAACACATATACACAAAAATATATATAGATGCAAAATCTGCACTGTTGGGGACACATGGCGCCCAGCGCTGCTGCTATCAAATCAAAGCTTCTTTAAAGCCTCTTGCTTCACAATATCATTGCAACAAGAGCAGGAGCAGATACAGGGTTCGAGTCCCCCGTCACTCACTCAATCATTCCAGGCTCGTTGGCCACTAATATTTCAATTGATTCGCAGCATATCCCCTGGAATCTCAGCTCCGACTCATCCGCGGGCACGCAGCCTCCTCCACCTCTGTTTTTGGGGTTGCGCCTCGCCACAGTAAACATTTAATTTAATTGCCGCTTTCCTAATTTTGGCCCTAGTATTGTTACATTATATGCTACCACGGGTCGGACACGTGTCACACATTTGGGGTTTGTGTTGATTGCTCTAGCAGACAACAATCAATCATAGTACCTTGAACGTGTTAACTACTATTATATTATTTTTGTTTTAGGTTTCCTATTTTTGGGCTACACTTTTCGATTTTGTAAGAGGTAAAGAATGTTCCCATCCCTAGCCGCGTTTAAATTTTACGATGCACTAAAGTACCTTTCAGTCACACCACCCCAATTTTTCTAATTAATATATATATATAATTATTTATTTATTTATGAATGAATATTCCAATTATTTTTTTACGGATTTCCAGAGTTTTATATTTATCTATAGATTTCAGGAGTTGTATAAGTAATATTGTTTTGTTTTCCGAATATATAAAACAAATTAATTATTTGTTTATGAATTTTTTAAATCCTATTTTGTTTTCAGAATCTTATATAATTTAGAAAATATAAATAAAATCATTAAAATTAGATTTTATTATAAATGAAATGATTTGATGAAATATATAATAAAAAAATTTAAAATTAACAAAAATTGTCGATTTGATATTATTACGATAACTTTTTAATTAATTATTTATTTATGAATTTTATTTACAAATTGTAATTTAAAGTAATTTTTAAAAGTTAGATAGGTTAATTTATTTTATTTTCCTAAGTTTGATATTAATGAATGTTAATTATCATTATCATATAAATTTAAATTAATAAACTTTCATAACGTAATTTGGAAAATTAAATTAATAATATAATAAAAATTAAATTAAATTTGGAAAATTAAATTAACAATATAATAAAAATTTTAATTTTAATTTTAATGTATAATAAAATTTTAAAATATAATAATTTTTTTATTATTATTTATTATTTTCTTAAATAAAATTTGATTTATAAATTTTAGGAATCCTATTTGAAAATTGTAGTATTACTTTGTTTTATATATAGGTAAGTAATAAACTATTATTTCATCGTATATATTTTGGAATATATATATATATATATATATATATATATATATATATATATATATATATATGATATTATTATTATTATTATTTTAATGATAATGATGATTTCCATTAAAATTAATTGGTCTATTCAATAGAATTTTTGTTTTAATGTATATTTAAAATAATAATAATTATTAATTTTTTTAATTAATAAGAAGGTGAGAATATATAATTNTATTTGAAAATTGTAGTATTACTTTGTTTTATATATAGGTAAGTAATAAACTATTATTTCATCGTATATATTTTGGAATATATATATATATATATATATATATATATATATATGGTATTATTATTATTATTATTATTTTAATGATAATGATGATTTCCATTAAAATTAATTGGTCTATTCAATAGAATTTTTGTTTTTTTGTTTTAATGTATATTTAAAATAATAATAATTATTAATTTTTTTAATTAATAAGAAGGCGAGAATATATAATTAATAATAAAAACGAATTAATTATTTATTTATGAATTTTTAAATTCTATTTTGTTTTGGGAACCTTATATAATTTAGAAATATAAATAAAATTATTAAAAATAGATTTATTATAAATAAAATGATAAATATGAAAATTTTCATTTTAATATATGATAAGATTTGAAAAAAAAAAAATTCATTGAAATTACATTTTAGTATAAATAAAATGACAAAGATGAATTTTTTTTTTACATATGATAAGATTTTTTTTAAATAACAAAATTTGTTAATTTTTTATTATTATTAGTTATTTTTCAATTAATTATTTATTTATGAATTTTAAGAATTTTATTTGTAAATTGTTATTTTTTGTAATTTTTTAAGGTTTGATAGATCAATTCATTTTCATATCAATGGATGTTAATCATCATCATATAGACTTAAATTAATAGATTTTTGTTTGGGGTTAAGTAACTCTCAAAAGGCAAAGCTAAGTATATTGAAGGTTACCAAACTAAAATATTAAAAATTGGAGGACCGATTAGCATCCCTCACATACATAAGCCCTTTAATTTATCTAGCAAAGCTTCCCAAAACCTTGGACTCAAAGCCTAATTGTACCTAATTTTAAAAGTGGGGATAGAAACAATCCCTCTAATTATAGGACCATTATTATTACTCCCATTCTAGTTAAGCTATATGGAAGTATTTTGGAAAAGGAAGATCGATACATAACTTGAAAGCCGTGGAAAAAGAGCTAAAGGCCAGCCTGGGTTTAAAGGCTATCATTCAATTGTGGACCACCTTGTTACGCTTAGGATTATTGCATAGGACAGTCACAATGATAAAACCGATCTCTTGTGTCGTTTCGTTGATTTTAGAAAAAAAATTGACATAGTGTCCATAACTAACCTTTGGAATACATTAGAAGAGCTTAAAGTCCCTTTCGAGTTAAGAGTTGTTGTAGTAAAGTTGTCTGAGAAAGTTGTTACCAAGGTTAGGAACATTGAGGGTTGGTCAGAAGAAATTAATTATAATATAGGAGTCAAGCAAGGTTGTTCCCCATCCCCTACCCTTTTTGACATCTATATGACAACTTAGAAGATTGTTTGGAGGATGCAGGTTGTGTAGGCCCAACTCTTGCTAGTATAGTCATCATCCTTCTTTTTACATTGATGATATTGTCCTTATGGTGAAGAGTCCTTATGACCTAGGTAAGCAACTAATAATCCTCAAGGACTTCTACTCTAGTACAGGTATGACTGTGAACACTGACAAAACAAAAGTTATGATAATTAAATCCAAAAGGATCACCTACGATATTTTTATATATGTTAAGCCCTAATATTAGCTCATTACCCCTTAATTGGGGCATATTACATTAGTAATATTATTTTATTTATGTCGGCTTTATTCCATTAGTTGTAATTATGCCTTCTAGTCTCCTATATATACCAATGAGACATTTTCATTTGGAATTATCTTGTACTTGAACATTTATGTGGGGTAAAATGAGGTTATCCCCTCGAAGAGGCTTATTATATGAAATTATCTCTTTTTCAAGGTGTTGAGTACTTATTCTGAGTTTTTTCTATGCTAGATTGATATTTGGTTCGTAACATATGGTATCAGAGCTCAAGGTCTTGGGGTTTCACTGCTACATCTGAGACACCTTGGAATTTTCGCTATAATTTTTTTTCTATAACGTTTCAAAAGAAACGGCTTGGAGGATATTTAGTAGACAGATCAAGGTACGTTGGGTTAAAATTTCAGCTCTCGAGGCCTTATACTTTTGGAGATACAGCCTGTGCAAGATAGGGTTCTGGAATCATCCTGAACTGAGTCATTGCGAAATGTTTGCTATAAAAATGTTTCTGTAATGTTTCATACCGTAAACTCTGGAGGCTATTCACAGAAATTAGTAAGGTATATGTGGAAAAAAATTCAGCTTCTGGGTCATCTTACATTTGTAGATACACCCTGTGGAAGATAGGGTATCTGACTAATCCTATTGACTAGTATCAAGAAGGTGTTCCAAGTAAAACAATCATAAATTCTTCCTAGAGTATCCAAATTGAGTGGGACTGGTTTCATTGGATAGTGGACAATCTGTAGTATTTATGGTATGAGTTTCATAATTTTATATAAATTATTTTGTGCAGGGCATGTTATACAAGTGAGATCTCTTGGAAAGGCCAAAAATCAACAAGTTGTGGGGAAGTTACCGTAAATTCCACTTGGCACATCCAATTTTGATCAGACCTGTGGCATTGCAGAGAAGAAATATCAGAGAACTACATAAAAGAAAGTTTCATACCTAGAAGGGTCGAAACTTGGGAGATACAATAGAAGAAAGATTGTCTAGCAGAACCACCTCAAAATCAAGGTTCAAAAGTGATACCTGGCCAACATGCCACCCAAAAAGGGAACTTCTACAACAAATAAGCCTCCAGACAATCCTACTTGGACTCTTAATGAAGGTGAAGAAATGCGTAGGGACATAAATGATTTACAAAAGAAGATAGTAAAAAAATATGAACTACAAGAGATGGAAGCTAAGTTGGAGGCAAAGATGGATGGTTTAAAAGAGGAGATCATGGAAGTATTGAAAAATTTCGTAACAAAGAAGACACCTAAAAGTGAAAATGCATCCCATGAAATTCATGATGAGGACACAAGGAAGGTGAATCAAGAATGGAGAAACTCCAACTTTGGGTCGAAGACCAACCACGTTCCTAAGATCGATATGAGGAAGTTTGATGGCAAGGACCCAATCACATGGATACTTCAGATGGAGCAATTCTTTGATCTACATAATGTGCCACATACACAAAAGGTACGAATTGCTTCTTTATATTTAGAACCCAATCAATTTGTATGGTATCAAAGGATTTGTTCTCGCAAATCACTCATCGCTTAGACAATTTTCACAGAAGAAATGATAGCACACTATGAGGATACAAGGAGCAATACCTTCTTTAGCCAATTGATAAATCTCAAGCAAAAGGGTTTAGTTACCGAGCACATTGAGAACTTCCAAAGATTGAATATAAAGGTAACAGATATTCCAGATGAGCACTTGATTGATGTATTCATAGAAACTTTAAAGGATAACATTCAACATGAGGTTCGCCTTTGGGAACCCAAATCATTGGAGAATGCATTTAAGGTGGTAAGAAATGTTAAAATTAAAAATATGGCTATGGCTACTAGAAGGACCAATCCTAACATCTATAGAAAGAACAATGCTCCTTCTTCTAAAACACCTCAACCTACAAGGTTGACACCTCAACAATTGGAGGAAAGAAAAGAAAAAGGTTTATGCTTTAATTGTGACAACAAGTACAGTAAGGGACATAAGTGTGGTGAGAAGAAATTATTCTACATAGATTGTGAAGAGGAAGAAGAATAAGAACAAAAACAAGAACCATCTCAAGATGAAAATGTAGAAGCAATTTTGTTTCAAGAGTTGAATCCCACGATATCATGTAATGCATTGGCTAGAATTAGCACTCTTAAAACCCTCAAGATCGAAGGATATATCAAAAAGAAAAAGGTAATAGTCCTAATTGATTCTGGCAGTACTCATAATTTCATTCACTATAAATTAGCGAAAGCTCTCAATTGCTTTGTATATCCAGCGCCAGAGTTTCAAGTAATGATTGCAGATGGAGGAACTATCAATTGCTCAGGAAAATGTAATAAGATCAATCTTACTATGGGGGAATATGTAATGAATAGTCCAATGATTGTTATACCCATGGGTGGTGCAGATGTTGTACTAGGAATCCAATGGTTACAATCATTAGGAACAATGG
>JASDQU010738556.1:61880-83224 GCA_032191745.1 Picea mariana | reverse complement strand
TTATGGCACTTTATGGATACCACCCTCCTTCCATCACTTCTTCTCTAAAAGAAAAATCTAAGGTTCAAGCAGTGGAAGATCACATCGAGAATCAACAACAAGTTCTCCAAATCTTAAAGGACAACCTGACCATGGCACAAAATTGCATGAAACAACAAGCAGATCAACATCATAGTGAAAGAAGTTTTGAAGTAGGGGATTGGGTGTTTTTAAGACTACAACCATACAAACAGATGTCCCTCAAGCAAGCCAAGAAGGATAATCAATTATCACCAAAGTACTATGGCCCTTATAAGGTGTTGCAAAAGATTGGTACTATGGCATACAAATTGGAGTTGCCTGCATCTTCACGAGTACACCCAGTTTTCCATGTTTCATGCTTAAAAAAGGTTATAGGCGACAAGATCCTAGTTCAAACTATATTACCAGAACTTGACGAGGAAGGAAAAATCATATTGGAGCCTGAAGCCATCACTGACACAAGAATTCGCCAGCTAAGGAATACATCCATTTCAGAGTATCTCATTAAATGGAGGAAACTATCGACTGAAGATTCCACTTGGGAAGATGAGTCTTTTATACAGAAGCATCCAGAGTTACTCAAGCGTTGCAGACAACACTTGTCTCAAGGGGAGGGGCATGCTAAGCCCTAATATTGGCTCATTACCCCTTAATTGGGGCATATTACATTAGTAATGTTATTTTATTTATGTCGGTTTTATTCCATTAGTTGTAATTATACCTCATAGTCTCCTATATATACCAAGGAGACATTTTCATTTGGAATCATCTTGTACTTGAACATTTATGTGGGGTAAAAGGAGGTTGCCCCCTCGAAGAGGCTTATTATCTGAAATTATCTCTTTTTCAAGGCGTTGAGTACTTACTCTGAGGTTTTTCTATGCTAGATTGATATTTGGTTCTTAACAATATATGACAACAATAGCTTGGAGGAAGTGCCTTCATACAAATATATTGAAATCGATATTCATCACAAGCTCAATTGGAACTGTAACATTGAGAAAAGGATAAATGGAGGGTAGAAAGCTTATTATGGGCTTGAAAACAATTGTAAATCAATAGACCTTTGGCTTTGGGATAAAAAAAACTCCTCTTTCATACTCTCATTACTTCGACTATCTTATATGGATGTGAAGTTTGGGGTTGCAACATCTCTAGATAACCAGAGTAATACAATGGAAAATATGTGAAATACAAGAGATATAATTCTAGTGCGAGCAGCAGCAACGGTGCCTAGTACCCGACTCCATTTATTATATTGAGAAACAAATACAATACAATGCAAAGAAGGTGTTATTGTCCCAATTACAAAGATGGGTAGAGGCTCACGACTTGCCCTATACAATATAATTGTTAAGACTTGCAGATTCGTCACACCAAGACTCCTTCATCATGCCTCCTTGAGTTAGCCTGCAATGCGCCCCACCTCAAATTGAAGTCTTGTCACATCTCTTTATCACTTGCTTCTACCTCTTGGTTGTATGGCTTGTGTTCTTATATGGACTCCAAACATCACCTTCATGAATCATCGTGTCGTTTAGGTGTGTCGTGCCCCTTCACGTATCATCGTGCCCAAATGAACCGACGTGCCCCTTCCTGGACTTGGTGTTCTCAAATGAACCCATGCGCCCATCAACCGTCGCATCCCATGGATGGGCATACCCCATCCTTGGGCACATGCCCCTTGCCTTGTACTCTTCCTTGTGTCGATCGATGTGACTCTTTGTGGTTGTGTCGATGGGGTCATCCAACCTTTCCAATGTTCCCATGTTGCCAAGGGGAGGTGGGCCCACTCTTTGGGTGCACGCCCAAGTTGCCCCATCCTTGACCAAACACAACTCAAGACTCCATCATCTGTCGCAAGGGAAGTCAGGTGCTTCCCTCTTAGGTTCACACATCACCATTATGCACCCAAGATGCTCCTGCACGCACCCATAAAATAAGTACTTTCCCAACCAATCACATCCTCTGTGTGCTCTTTGTTTGACTCGTCTTCGAATATCCCCAAGTAGCATGCACGCTCGATGGATGTCGCGAAAGGCCTTACATCCTCCCCCACTAGATTTGTTGTCGTCCCAACAAATTCTGTTGCTCTTGCGATCCATAATGACCTCTATTAACCTCCTGAATCATATCCTTGTATTTCCATAAGGAATCATATCTCTCCCAATTGTCCTCTTCATAAAGGTTGTCCTCCCAATGGACAAAGTACTCATGCACTCAGCCTCTACCCCATCCCAAGATGTGATGCACCAAAATATTCTCCACCTCCAACTCTGGCTTTGTCGTAACCATGATCAACGCTCTAGATGGCTCAACTTGACTTGGGTCATCCAAGTATCTTCGATGCGACTTCAACTAGATAATGTGGAAGAAATGATGAATATGTCGCATGTGGAATGACAACTCCAAATGTGGGTGACATTTCCAATATTCTCAATAAATTTGAATGGTCCCGCATACCTTCACAAAAGAGATGGATCCATCCCTTTAGGTGGTGGGAACTAATCTTTGACTCAACTTGAGTAAGACCAACTCTCCTACTTGGAATTCTATGTCACATCTACTATGATCTGTTCACTTCTTTATTATGTTCGCTGCATCAGTCAAGTGTGTGTGATCTATCTCTAATTGATCCTACCAACTCTTCATGAAACCCAAGGCTACTAGATTCATTCCATAGTATCATTGTGTCACAAAATGAGGAGTCATGGGTTGTTGTCTATCCGTCAACTAAAATGGAATGTAGCATGTCGTTGAACTCTTCAACAGGTTGTAGCTGAGTAGAGTCCAACAAGTCCAACCAATTCATTTGATCCACTTGTATATAGTGCCACAAGTAGTCCTATATAAGTGCATTGATTCGTTCGATTTTTCCATCTGTCTATGGATGGTAGGATGATCTCTTCAAAGAGTTCACCCCCACAAGCTTGAAAAATGTTTTCCAAAACTTACTCATGAACCTTGCATCCTTGTCTGATACAATGATCAAGGGAAGTTATATGCTTGAAATTTGCAACTTCTTATGTGTTGCAAGGCATGTTCGTCATAACAAAGACAACGTACTTGGAGAATCAGTCCACCACGACTAAAATCCCATTGTATCCTTGCACCATCGAAATTTGTGTGATGAAGTCCATTGAGACACTTGTCCATGGTCTCTCTAGAATCAATAAAGGCTGCAACAAACTCACTCTCATTCTGGTGTTTGTCTTATCCTGCTAACATATAAGGCAAGTGCAAACATACTCCTCCACATCCTGCTTCATCTTCTCCCACAAGTATCCTTGCTCCAACAATGCCAACGTCCTTCGGTGTCCTGGGTGGTCAACCTAAGGCAAGTGGTGACATTCCTTCACAAGTTCTCTCCTGAGGTTCGACGACTTAGGTACATGGATTCGTTCCCCAAAATACAATAGTCCATAATGTAGCTAAAACTTCCGTGTTTTCCCATCTTTCACCTGCTTCATGATGTTTTTCGTTATGCGATCATGCTCTAACTCTTGCTTGATCTTTTTGTGCTACTCTTCCAAGACATGAACTTAGATATGATTTAAAAAAATAAATTAAATCATTGAAATTAGATTTTAATATAAATAAAATGATACAGATGAACTTTTTTTTACAAGATGATAAGATTTTTTTTAAAATAACAAATTTGTTAATTTATTATTATTTTTTTTAACAATAACAAGTAGGTTTTTTATTTAATAAAAAACAGTGGCAGAGCCACAAAAGGTTTACATCTTAAAAGCCTGAAAGTAAAGCAGATCTTTCTTAGAACCAAAAAACTAACATCCTGTAGTGACACATCAGGCTTATACAGTCTTGCGCTGGAGTTAACACCTAACAACAACCAAACACTGGATTCCAGAGCCCGAGCAACATAATTAACAACAGCAGATGTCGTCTTCTGATCTCCTTTGTACCTATGATGTCCTTCAGCAAGCTTCCGCACCTCAGTCTCTTCCTTGAGGATCCTGGCATGCAGAGTGTCTAATTTCTCAGACATCCTAGTTTCATTCTCCTCCAAACGATTGCCCTCACTCTCCTCTGATTTTTGAAGAATTTGGCCAAGGCGGCAGACCCTTCTACGGCTATCTGTAGTCCCGTCCTCCATTCCTGCCCATGAGTCCTGAGAGGAGGAACCGAAGCCTTCGGAGGAAGCCATTTATCGCTCAATCCTTTGCTCATCAACCTATGCAAATGTATTATCAGATTCCATCTGAGAAGTATCCATTCCACGTTCAGAACTCCCCCAGGCGAGCTCAGATCTCTCCTGAGATCATTTGAGGCAATGCGCTTAGGGTAAAAGACACAGACTAAGATCATTGTTGAGTTTAAGAGATCCCTTGCTGAGGGAGACGGCTTCGTTAGCAGCTTGATATGCTATTCCATTATTAGCACGAAGGACATGGTAAAATCCAATATCACAAAACTTTGGCAGCAGAGCTAGAATGCGTTTCATCAATTGCTTCAGGTGACAGGAGGGCGGAAGATTTCGAGTGATGACCGCTTGAATGATCAATCTAGAGTCCCCCACAACCGTTAATTCAGTAATTCCCAGAAGCGAGGTTTGGTTCAGTCCTTGCCATAACGCAAGAGCCTCCACCACATTATTGGTTTCCATTCCTAAGCCCCAGGAAAACTTCAGAATCAAATTTCCTCCGGGATCAAAAAGCCCCCCTCCTCCTCCTGCCTTCCCTGGATTCCCTTTTGATGCACCGTAAAAAAATAGCAGATGTCTTCCTACATTTTTTTTCCAGATCAGGAATTCAGTGCTATTCTTTCTGATTTCCCAAGCCTGCAACTTGGGGTCCTGGCCTGACTCGGAAAGTTTACCTGGGTTCAAGGGGAGGAACCACAATTCTTCCAAGGAATTTAAAGGGGAACAGATGAATTTAACAGGCTGAGAGTGTAGATAGTCACCCATCAGAGATTTAATTTTGACCTCTACCTGAGGGGGGCTACAGCAGACACCTCGGAAAATCCTATTATTACGTTCAAGCCAAAGTTTCCAACATATAAATTTTGGCAGAATCAACCAAGAGATTCCTAAAAAGTCCTTCGAATGTGAGGAAACAGGGAAGGTAAGAGCCCAATTACTGAAAAGAGAGGAGATCTCTTCAAACTGCAAAGACATTGACCAAGGGGAGGTCATAAGTCCCCAGACTTCTTGGGCAAAGGGGCAGGAGATAAAAATATGGGAGGTCATCTCTTCATTAGCCAAACATAGAGGACATCGGAAAGGGCCTTCCCAGCCTTTCCGGCACAGAACTTCGGTTGTAAGAGCACTATTGTGAGCCAATAACCAAGTAAAATGATCAACTTTGGGAAGGGATTTACTAGACCAGACAAACTTCCAGACCACTAGAGAAGAGGGCGCATGGGGGATATCCTTGATGCATTTGTACCCTTTGGCTACTAAATAAAGCCCAGATTTGGATCCCCAACCTCTAGCATCCTTTAGATGATTATCTATAGGAGATTTCCCCTGCAAACAATGGAAAAGCAATGCTTGTTCATTTAATAGATGAGACAGACAGTCCGGTATTTCCCATCCTACCCATAGCTGTTTGGCATCCGGAGTCCACCTGGAAATGGCTGATAGCGTATTTTTCCCGGTACTTGAGAGGTGTCTCCTTATCCCTTCCATTCCTTCCAAGGTCCCAAGTGGTGGGTGTCCGAGGATGGAGTCTTCCCAAATCCTGATTTTCTTACCATTTCTCGGGGACCATGTAAGAGCTTGAGCGAAGAAGGTCAAGGCTTTAGAACAAAGGGAGAACAAGGGAGACCCCTTAACAACTTTCAAACTCTTATCCAAACATCGAAGTCTTGATCTGGAGAAATATTTCTTCCATAGCGCCTGCTTACTCCAGGTAGAGTTCCCAGTGACCATATTCCATAGTAGCTTTGCTCCCAGTGCTAAATTTTGAGCACGAAGGTCTCGAAGCTGCAGCCCCCTTTCCAACAAGGGAGCTGTGACCTTTGTCCAGTTAACCAGAGGGAGTCTATTTTCATTATGCTTTCCCCCTTTCCACAGGAATCTCCGTAGGAGCACTTCAATTTTGCCAAGAACTGTACTTGGTGCAAGAAGAAGAGAGCCTTGAAAGACTGGCATACTAGCGAGAACGGATTTAAGGAGCACAGTTTTCCCTGCTAAGTTCAACCAAGATGCTCCCCATGCTTTGATTTTTGCTTGCAGCTTTTCAATCAACGGGCCCCAACTGGAGACTTTCGGTTTTGCTTTGAAGATTGTGATTCCCAAATAAATGAAATCTTTCCATAGATAATTGCCTTCAATTTTCAGAATTCGGGCTAGATTATGCAATTCAATCAGGGAGCAATTCCAGCTATATATTTTGCTCTTGGAATAGTTAATTAGGCTTCCCAAAGCATCTTGATAGTCATCCAGAACTGATTTGAACTTTTTTGCCACATTTGGGCTCGCTCCTCCAAGGAGAAGAGTGTCGTCAGCAAACTGAGTGTGATTAACTTCTTTGACCCCTTTAACGATCCTTAATCCTAGCAGATCTTGATGGGTTCTGCTGTGTTCCAATTGAAAGCTAAGAGTGGTGGCTTGAATGGCATACAACAAGGGAGAAAGGGGACACCCTTGGCGCAGACCCCGTGAGGCCTGGAAAAAATCAGCTACTCTGCCATTTACCAGGGGGGCAATCCAGGGCTCGCTTATACAAGCTTTAACCCAAGAGAGAACTCCAGGTTCAAATCCAAATCTTCTCATTACCTGAAACAAGAAGGCATGTCGAACCCTGTCAAAGGCGTTAGTCAAATCTAATTTAATAACCATACCTTTCTCCTTTCTATTGATGCTAGAGTGAATAGCTTCCTGAACAAGGACACTATTGTCAGAAATATGCCTTCCTTGGATAAATCCTCCTTGGTTCTCAGGTATAATGCCTGACAAAACAACTTTCAGCCTATTGGATAGAACCTTCGTGATGACTTTATATCCAATGTTGCAAAGGGAAATTGGATGAAATCTTGCAAAGGATGAAGCTCCTTTTTCCTTAGGAATGAGAGCAAGAAAGGAGGAATTAGTTCCTCCTCCAATTTTATTGCATGATTGAGACTTCTTGACCATTTTCAGAAGATCCCTGTGGATGATGGGCCAACAAGAGATGAGAAACCGGGCAGTGAACCCGTTTGGCCCGGGAGCTTTATCAGGGCTCATACATTCAACAACAGATTTGACTTCTTCCAGAGAGACAGGGCGCATAAGTAGAACATTGGAATGGGCTGAAACTAGAGAAGGGATATGATCTAAAATTTCCATATTGCTGAGATTTAATTCAGGAGATGACTCCGAATATATCTCCTTAAAGTGGTTATGAGCTGCTTTTTTAATTTCATCAAAGGCAGTGAGCTGATTTCCCAAATGTTCAATCTTAGGGACAGAATTAAAATGCTTTCTTATCTCAGCCTGTTTGTGAAAAAATTTGGTATTTCTGTCCCCTTCACGCAACCACTGGTTTCTTGATTTGATTTTCCAATAACTTTCTTCGAGTCTGCAGGCATCATGAAGCTTATTGTGAAGAAGTAATTCTTTATCCTTCGTAGGTTGGTCCAGATAACCTTTCGATCTTAAATGAAAATCTTCCAATTCCTTCTTAGCTTCAAGCCTTTGTTGCTTTGGCGTCTTATGCTGTCTAGCCCAATCTTTCAAAGATTTTTTCAATATTCATAGCTTTTCTTCCCACACATGGAAAGCTGACCCTCTAACATTAGTGCACCAAGCTAGAGCTACAAGGTCATAGAAATCATCCATAGAGATCCAAGAAGGATTGAATCTAAAAGGTATAGGCCCTATATTTTTATCTTTGACAAAGGAGAGCGCTATAGGCTTATGATCAGAAGCGCTGAAAGCTATAATAGAAGAAACAGGATCCATCCCTTGGATATGAAGGGACTGTTGGACCAAAAACCGATCTAGATGGGCAGCAATATGTCCTGGGACCAGCCTTCTATTTGTCCAAGTGTAAATCCCTTTAACAGGATTAATATCCTCCAGATCCCAATCAGCTATAAGATCTTCCACCCACTCTCTAGATGGATCTCTAATCACATTTCCTCCTCTTTTTTCCAGGGCAGAAAGGGTTAAGTTAAGATCCCCAACAACTATATAGTTATCGAGATGAGAGTTTACCATATGGTCGTTTAGGGAGTTCCAACAACATTGCTTCTCGGAGATAGCTATAGGAGCATACACATTAAAAATACTTAACCGGAGATTAGATTCTTTAAATAGAAATTCAGTAAAAATCCAATGAATATTGGTTACCGAGCTTACTAATTCAACCTTAGAAGGGTCCCAGAGCATTGCCAAGCCTCCAGATGCTTCTCGAGAACTGACCGCTGTACATTGTGCATTAAACCAGAATGAATGAGCAACCTGGAGGAAAGATTGCTCTTCCATTTTTTTCTCCTGGATAAGGAGGATAAGAGGCATCGATATTCTGATAAGATCTTTCATAGATAATGCTTTCGATTTGCTTCCTAGACCCCTACAATTCCAGGAGACGATCTGCATTATTTACCTTTTGGATTGGACGCTGCCCCTCTCGTAGCATTTCCTTGATGTCTGGTATTTCTGGAATTCAGGTGTTTTTCAATAATAGACTGTACTCCAGCTAGCTTATCTCGGTAAGCAGCTTTTTCCCTTCTTTCTTTTTCTGTTTTCCTTCCTCTCTTATCTTTCTTAACCGACTTCATTTGATCTATGTCCTCTTCTTCCGAATCATCCTCCTCTGATCCTTCTTCAGATGCCATTTCCACATGGGGGTCCTCCTTATCTTGCTGATCTAAGGATTTCTCATTCATGGTTCCTTTATCTTGAGATCCTTCACCCAGAGGATTAGCAAATGATGGAGGTATTTCTCCTTCTTCAATCGCCTTATCTGGTGGTTCTTGTCCTTCAAGGGCTGTAAAGCTGTTCCCAAATTTTGAAGTCTGGATTTCCTTCTGGCTTTTAGAGGGCTTAGGGTCCTTCGAAGGAGGAGCGTTGGCCTAGGGTTCAGAGACCTTAGAGCCCTTTCTTCTTGGGTTTGCCTTCTGTTTCTTCAATTGTTGCCAGCCTTCCTCCGACCCTTTCCCTGCCTATGGCTCCTGTAATTTGGGGCAGTGCCTTTGAAAGTGCCCATATTCATGGCAATGCCTACACTTAAAGGGCAGCTGTTCGTAGTCCAATTGCTGGTAATGCTGCCATCCTTTAACTGTAAGCTTGATTGCCTCTGGTAAACCTGCGTCCAAATCTAATTCAACACAGATTCGGGCAAAGGAATACTGTCCTTTAGGGTCAGCTTGATCAATATATTTACCTAGCCCATTTCCTATGGCTCTGAGAGATTCCTCTCCCCAACAGTGCATGGGGAGGTTTGGTAAACGAACCCAAACTGGTACCACTTTGGGGATATCCTTATTCGGGTCAAAATCATGGGTCCATCTGTTCAGATAGAGCCCCTGTGGACCCATAAAGTAAGGACCACTTCAGAAAATCAAATCCCTGTCGAATTTCGAGACAAAATCGAACAGAAAGTACCCTCGTCCGATCGCATAGCATGAGACTCCTTGGGATATCAATGGTCTCCAGTTATTCTGAACCCAGGCGTCAGTGGAACGGGGAGTTGGCCAGAGACCAGTAAACTGTCCTATTAGGGCACGATGCGCCAAAGAGACTGCCAACTGGATAGGTTTCTCCGATGGCAGAGCGATTTTTGGAATGGCATCTAACTTTTTAACAAATTTCGGCAGTGGGTCAGAGTCTTTCTTCTTTCCTTGGGCATTCACCAGGCGGGCGAAGGCAGCTTCTTCAGCGGACGGAGGGGGAGGAGCCGCCACTCCTCCTCCAGCATTGCTCATCTCTGCGGACTTCAGCGCAAACCCTAGCAGAGCTCGATTCGTTACATAGAAAAAAAAAAAAAGTAAGCAACCAAAAAATTTTTTTGTTAATTTATTATTATTATTAGTTATTTTTTCAATTAATTATTGATTTATGAATTTTAAGAATTTTATTTGTAAATTGTAATTTTAAGTAATTTTTTAAGGTTTGATAGACCAATTCATTTTCATATCAATGGATATTAATCATCATCTTATAGACTTAAACTAATAGATTTTTAGTTTGGGGTTAAGTAACTCTCAAAAGGCAAAGCTAAGGACATCGGAGGTTACCAAACTAAAATATTAAAAATTGGAGGACCTATCAACATCCCTCACATACATAAGCCCTTTAATTTAGCTATCCAACAAGGCTTCCCAAAACCTTGGACTCAAAGCCTAATTGTACCTAATTTTAAAAGTGGGGATAAAATAAATCCCTCTAATTATAGGACCATTATGATTAGCCCCATTCTAGTTGATCTATATGGAAGTATTTTGGAAAAGGAAGATCGATACATAACTTGAAAGCCATGGAAAAAGAGCTAAAGGCCAGCCTGGGTTTAGAGGCTTCCATTCAATTGTGGACCACCTTGTTACACTTAGGATCATTGCATAGGAGTGTCACAATGATAAAACCGATCTCCTGTGTCGTTTCGTTGATTTTAGAAAAAAAATTGACATAGTGTCCAGAACTAACCTTTGGAATAAGTTAGAAGAGATTAAAGTCCCTTTCAAGTTAAGAGTTGTTGTAGTAAAGTTGTCAGAAAAAGTTATTACCAAGGTTAGGAACATCGAGGGTTGGTTAGAAGAAATTAATTATAATATAGGAGTCAAGCAATGTTGTTCCCCATCCCCTACCCTTTTCGACATCTATATGACAACTTAGAAGATTATTTGGAGGATGCAGGTTGTGTCGGCCCAACTCTTGCTAGTATAGTCATCATCCTTATTTTTACGTTGATGATATTGTCCTTATGGAAAAGAGTCCTTATGACTTAGGTAAGCAACTAATAATCCTCAAGGACTTCTACTCTAGTACGGGTATCACTGTGAACACTGACAAAACAAAAGTTATGATAATTAAATCCAAAAGGATCACCTACGATACTTTTATATATGACAACAATAGCTTAGAGGAAGTGCCTTCTCATACAAATATATTGAAATCGATATTCATCACAAGCTCAATTGGAACTGTAACGTTGAGAAAAGGATAAATGGAGGGTAGAAAGCTTATTATGGGCTTGAAAACAATTGTAAATAAACAGACCTTTAGCTTTGGAATAAAAAAAACTCCTCTTTCATACTCTCATTACTTCGGTTATCTTATATAGATGTGAAGTTTGGGGTTGCAACATCTCTAGATAACCAGAGTAATACAATGGAAAATATGCGAAATACAAGAGATACAGTTCTAGTGCGAGTGGCACCAATGGTGCCTAATACCCGACTTCATTTATTATATTGAGAAACAAATACAATACAATGCAGAGAGGGTGTTATTGTCCCAATTACAAAGATGGGTAGAGGCTCACGACTTGCCCCATACAATATAATTGTCCAGAATTGCAGATTCGTCACACCAAGACTCCTTCATCGTGCCTCCTTGCATTAGCCCGCGGTGCGCCCCAGCTCTGTTCCCCACCTCAAATTGAAGTCTTGTCACATGTCTTTCTCACTTGATTCTACCTCTTGGTTGTGTGGCTTGTGTTCTTATATGGACTCCAAACATCACTTTCGTGAATTTTCGTGTCGTTTAGGTGTGTCGTGCCCCTTCGCAGATCATCGTGCCCAAATGAACCGACGTGCCCCTTCGTGGACCTGGTGTTCTCAAACGAACCCATGCGCCCATCAACCGTCGCATCTCATGGATGGGCATGCCCCATCCTTGGGCACATGCCCCTTGCCTTGTACTCTTCCTTGTGTTGATCAATGTGACTCTTTGTGGTTGTGTCGATAGGGTCATCCAAACTTTCCAATGTGCCCATGTTGCCAAGGGGAGGCGGGCCCACTCTTTGGGTGCACGCCCAAGTTGCCCCATCCTTGCCCAAATGCAACTCAAGACTCCATCATCTGTTGCAAGGGAAGTCAGGTGCTTCCCTCTTAGGTTCACACATCACCATTATGCACCCAAGGTGCTCCTGCCCGCACCCATAAAACAAGTACTTTCCCAACTGATCACATCCTCCGTGTCCTCTTTGTTCGATTCGTCTTTGAATCTCCCCAAGGAGCATGCATGCTCGATGGGTGTCGCGAAAGGCCTTACATCCTCCCCCACTAGATTTGTTGTCATACCAACAAATTATGTTGCTCTTGCAATCCATAACGACCTCTATTAACCTCCTGAATCATATCCTTGTATTTCCACAAGGACTCATATCTCTCCCAATTGTCCTCTTCGTCAAGGTTGTCCTCCCAATGGAAAAAGTACTCATGCACTCGGCCTCTACCCCATCCCAAGATGTGATGCACCAAAATATTCTCCACCTCTAACTCTGGCTTTGTTGCAACCATGATCAACGCTCTAGATGGATCAACTTGACTTGGGTCATCCAAGTCTCTTCGATGCGACTTCAACTGGATAATGAGGAAGATAGGATGAATATGTCACATGTGGAATGACAACTCCAAATGTAGGTGAAAATTCCAATCTTCTCGAGAAATTTGAATGGTCCCTCATACCTCCACAAAAGAGATGGAGCCATCCCTTTAGGTGGTGGGAACTAATCTTTGACTCAACTTGAGTAAGACCAACTCTCCTACTTGGAATTCTATGTCACATCTACTATGATTTTTTCACTGCTTCATTATGTTCACTGCATCAGTCAAGTGTGCGTGATCTATCTCTAATCGATTCTGCCAACTCTTCATGAAACCCAAGGCTACTAGATTCATTCCATAGTATCATTGTGTCACAAAATGAGGAGTCATGGGTTGTTGTCTATCCATCAACTAAAATGGACTATAGCGTGTTGTTGAACTCTTCGACAGGTTGTAGTTGAGTGGAGTCCAACAAGTCCAACCAATTCATCTGATCCACCTGTATATAGTGCCACAAGTAGTCCTCTAGAAGTGCATTGATTCGTTCGATTTTTCCATTTGTCTATGGATGGTAGGATGATCTCTTCAAAGAATTCACCCCCACAAGCTTGAACAATGTTTTCCAAAACTTACTCATGAACCTTGCATCATTTTCTGATACAATGATCAAGGGAAGTTATATGCTTGAAAAAAAACTTTGCAACTTCTTCTGTGTTGCAAGGCATGCTCATCATAACAAAGACAACGTACTTGGAGAATCGGTCTACCACGACCAAAATCCCATTGTATCCCTACACCATCGAAAGTTGTGTGATGAAGTCCATCGAGACACTTGTCCATGGTCTCTCTAGAATCAATAAAAGCCGCAACAGACTCACTCTCATTCTGGTGTTTGTCTTATCCTGCTAACATATAAGGCAAGTGCAAACATACTCCTCCACATCCTGCTTCATTTGCTCCCACAAGTATCCTCGCTCCAACAATGCCAACATCCTTAGGTGTCCTGGGTGGTCAATTACCTAAGGCAAGTGGTGACATTCCTTCATAAGTTCTCTCCTGAGGTTTGATGACTTAGGTACATGGATTCGTTCCCCAAAATACAATAGTCCATCATGTAGCTAAAACTTCCGTGTTTTCCCATCTTTCACCTGCTTCATGATGTTTTTCGTTATGCGATCATGCTCTAACTATTCCTTGATCTTTTTGTGCTACTCTTCCAAGACATGAATCTAATTTACCCTTGTTTTAGGCAACTCCTCCTCCTCCTCTAGGACTGAGAGTTGTGCCTTTCTTCTCAAGGCATCCATGACAACGTTTAGCATGCTCAACCTATACTCATAGGTCATGTCAAACTTTGCAAGGAAGTCTTGCCACCTTGTCTGCTTGGGTGACAACTTTGACTGCATTATGAAGTAACTTGTCGCAATGTTTTATGTCTTCATGAAAAACGATTTTCCCAACAAGTAGTGTCTCCAAATATGCAAACAATGTACTCCTACAATCACCTCCTTCTCATGAACGAGGTATCTCTGTTTTCTATCTTGGAGCTTTCTACTCTAAAAGTCAACCAGATGTCCCTCCTGCATCAAAACTCCTCCAATGGAAAAATCTGATGTGTCTACTTGCACTTCAAATGATTGCTCAAAGTTTGGCAACTTCAACATGGGAGCAGTGATAATTATGTGTTTTATCTCCCCAAACCCAAACTTCCACCACTTTGTCTAGTTCCATGCTTTCTCCTTTTTCAACAAGTCATTTAGCGATGCAACAATCTCGGAGTATCCCTCTATGAACTTGTGATAGTAGTTGGCTAGCCCAAGGAAGAATTTCACGTCAGGGACTGTTTGTGGATCTTCCCAATCTTTGATTTCCTTGAGCTTTGCAGGGCCCGTGTGAATGCATCCTTGGCCAATCCAACGCCCCAAGAATGGTATCTCAGTCTTTCCAAAAACACACTTAGACTTCTTCTAGAACAACTAGTTCTATCATAATTCCTCAAAGACCTATGCCAAATGCTTCTTGTGATCCTCCATACTTTTGTTGTACACCATGATGTCATCCAAATACACCATGACAAACTTGTCCAAAAACGGTCACAACACGTCATTCATCAATGTGCAAAAGATTGAAGGGGCATTGCACAACTTAAAATGCATCACTAGAAACTCGTAGCTCCCATACCTCATCACCATGGTTGTCTTTGCCTCATCTCCATCTGCAATCTGCACCTGATAATACCCATGTTGCAAGTCAAGCTTTGAAAAGACTTTGGCCTTGGCCAAGAAATCCCCATCTAGAGGAACCGAGTATCGGTTATTCACAATCTATTTGTTCAATGCTCGGTAATCCAAACAAATCCTCAATTCCAAAGTGTCCTTCTTTTGAAAGAGAACCTGGGCGCCATACGGTGACCAAGACGGACGAATGAATCCTACGTCAATCAATTCTATCAATTATCACTTCAACTCTTCCAACTCAAGTGTAGACAATCGATAAGGAGATCTTTTCGGTAGTTGTAGCCTAGGCTTTGGATCTATACGATGGTCAACAATGTGTCATGGTGGGAGTACTTTCAGAAACTCATCTAACATTTTGTCTGCAAATTTATTGAACAAGTCAAAAAGCCCAGGTGGAACAAGCATCCCCACTCCATCCTCTTGAACTTCTCCAACCACTGCTGCGTAAATCTACGATTTTTCCCGTCTTACTGCTCTTTTCATACTCAGTGTAGAAACAACCAAACTTCCTTGTGGTTGTGCACACAAATGAAGCCTTTTTTTCACCAAGTATAACCTTCTTGTCCATCCATGGCATGAGGACTGAATGCATCCTCCCGAAGAACTCCTGCCCAAGAATCACCTCAAAGTCATCCACAGTCATCACTGTGAAATTATCCCTACCTTCCCACTTGTCAAGTCAAATGTGAACTGAGGAGGCAACACTAGTTGTTGCCCTTTGCTTAGAGTTTATTGCATTCATCGTTTCTCCACACAAAGAAAATCTAAGTCTCATCTCCTTCTCAACCTCTATCTTTAGAAAATTATGCAAGGCCCCCGAGTCAACCAGAGCTTGCACTATTCTTCCTTTGATAACCAAATCCGAAAAACATAATTGATGCTATTGGCTTCCAAGTTTTCCAACCAAGGTACCCAATGCAACAATCCTTCGCAGCTTGTTGCAAACTGAGCCTTGTCACTCTTTCTACGTTAAGTGAAAAAGATAAACAGAATCACAATACAACATACATGAATTATACTCATCTTTTGCAAATTGTGTGGGAGTGCTCCTTGGTCCACCCCTTGGTTACAAAGTGTGTTGTTGCAAGTCCCTGTAGATCTTTGTTCGCTACTCCAACCAAGCCTCCTCTAACTTAGGTCACGGTGGGACACTTGGATCAACCTGCCTTGAGTCATCTGCAACCTTCTTCTATCGTACGACTTCATCCTCCTCTATCCAAGGAGTCACACCACTTTGGGTCAACCCACTCCCAGACTATGCAAATCCTGCCATATTGTGTGTTGTATCTTCACAATGCTCTTTGACGCAAGACTTGTGAAATTGCTCTAATACCAACTCTGTCACGAATGTGGTAGAGTGGTGAAGAGTTCACCAAAATATCTTCTAATTTTTCTCTAATACCATCTATCACACCCCCAAGAGTCATGCCCAAGTTTGACCTTAGCATCTCATGGTTGTGCGACACTGCAACGATTCTCACATGGAAGCTTGGATCAACCAAGGATACTTTACTCAGACTTTGCCTCTTCACTTAGAGCATACCCATACTTCGTTATAGGCTACATATGAGTCACACTCCTACTTTGTGCAACTCAATTGTATACTTAGACAATTGTTAACATTCTTTAACACTTAGTCATTCTACCATACAATGGAAAACATGTGAAACACAAGAGACACATATATAGTGTGGGCAACACCACTAGTGACTAATACTTGACTTCATTTAATATATTGTGAAACAAATACAATACAATGCAGAGAGGGCACTATTGTCCTAGTTATAAAGAGGCACAGAGTCTCACGATTCACCCCATACAAAATAATTGGCTAGACTTGCAGATTCATCACACCAAGACTCCTCCGTCGACCTCATTTCTCTAGCCTGTGGTGTGCCCCAGCTGTGCACCCTGTTAAAATAATTGATGTGATCATTTTACCATAGAAAATATCACTATTATCACCCAACCATAGGCACGCAACCACTCTTGAGCACCTTAAACTTTGACATAATTATTCCAGAAATCCATACCAGAACCACCATATAAACCCTAGCTGCTAACTGTAGCAACAACTCAATAAAAGTAGAGTGATCCTTCTCCAAGGGTAGCGCACAAGAGAGAGAGTCTCTGTATCCATGGAACAAGTACCATACACAACTGCAGCAGTTGTAGCTGCACTACTCTCTCAAACTTATGCCATACTTAGTAAAAATATCTCCAAGAGTATTACCAAGAATATCACCAAGGGTTTCACCAAGAATATCACTTTGAGAGAGACCAAGACCAAGAGATGAGCATACACCCTTATTCCTCCTTGCAGTTGCAGTTCTATCTACAACTACAACTCTCCACAAGTCTTGCGCTTTGACTGGGTGTATAAATGAGCTAAAATGTCCTCTATTTATATTAATTTGTCCAATGACTTTCTGGTAATTATATTTTTTGTTTATCTTTTTCTTGTGAAGCTGACTTGTCTTTCTAGAAGACAATATTCTAATATTATTTATTCTGCTAGGTTGACTTGTCTTCTAGGGTTTTCACACATTTGTTTAGGGTTTCCCTTGCTTCCAGAATATTCTATTCTAGTCAAAGGTTACACATGGAGGTTAATACCTCCCGCAACTACCGTAACATCAACACTCCCGCCTAGCTATGAAGGTATTAACGGTAATGGTCTTGAACACACAGACCATTCTGTCGGTAGCATCATCATAGCCACACATGCTATCTCATGATCACACGGATCAAGTCATGAGAATCATCATCACTATCAATATCGACTGATAACATCCTGGCATTAACATACATAATCGTTTGCATCATCTATCCAGGACATACTCCATCTAAGTAATCAGGTATGATGTTGAATAAGTCATGTGTTGAACTCAATGCACTCAGTAGAGTGTCTCGCATGAGTCACCCACTCAACAGAGTGATGTAGGGACCATTCTTCTAATCCGGACATACGTCCTAGAAGAATAATTGTCCCAACATATGTCGAAAGCCTCACAATGGGCTACAAGAACCATTCTTCTAATCCATATCTACGTCATAGAATAATGTCAGTCCTCCCAGATGTTGAAAGCCATGCCATGGTCTACAAAGACCATTCATATAGGAGTGTCAGTCTCATACTATTTTCTATTCAGGTCATATGTACCATAGAGATCAATCTCTACCCATATGCTTTAGAAAATATCGGTCTCGTATAAACCACCCTAATCAGAACACCATATCCTTATGAGGTGGACTATTCAACCTAATCGGGCCAATAATTGTGCCTCAGGAGAATATCGATCCTAAACCATTTTCCTAATCGAGCCATAATCTATGCCTTAGGAAAATACTAGTCCATGATACGTCATCAATCTGTCAACTTGGAAAATTCTCCACAGGGAGAATGTCTGTCCACCAACAATTTGTTCTTTTTGGACCATTCTCTGTCTAGAGAATGTCTATCCACTAGCACACTGACTATCCATCTAGCTGGAAATCATCTCCAACACTAGTGGTAGTCTCCATGGCAATCATATAGTAGTAACATACAACTGCTACAATGCCATCTAATAGAACACAATTGTGTATATCCATAGTAGTACACAACTATTGTCCAGTCATACACAACCACTCCTAGTAGCACACAGATACTAACCAGTGATACATAGTCACTGCCAGTGGAACACATACACCACAATAGCATACAACTACTGTCCAGAGACATACAGTCTCCACATCAATCAAATCATATCATCTAATATTATCATGCATCAACAGTGTCATCAGTTTCATCACCTCTAAGCCGTACTAGCATGATGTGAATGCATCATATCTAAGTTGTACTGGCGTGATATGGAGTATCATCTACATCATCTCTAAGTCGTACTAGCATGACATATCTATCATGGTTCCAATGCATCGTATCTAAGTTGTATGCCATATCTAAGTTGTACTCACATGATGTAGATCAATGCCTCATTGTGTCATCTCTAAGTTGTATGATCATCTCTAAGTCATACTATCATGACATATCTAGCATGATGCCAATGCATCATATCTAAGATGTATGCCACATCTAAGTTGTACTCACATGATCATATCTAGCATGAAACAATCCCCCCTGCATCATCTCTAAGTTGTACGGTCATCTCTAAGCCATAATAGCATGATCATATCTAGCATGACACGATCCCCCCTGCATCATATCTAAGTTGTATGGTCATCTCTAAGCCATACTAGCATGACATATCTAGCATACTGTCAATACATTATATATAAGTTGTATGTCGCATCTAAGTTGTACTTTCATGGCCATAACTAGCATGATGCGTCTCACCAACATCGTCTCTAAGTTGTAGTAGCATGATGTCAATAGATCACATCTAAGTTGTATATCCATCTCTAAGCTATACTAGCACGATGCTCCTTAGGCCATTTTATCATCAACAACTCCAACCATCTGTATCATATCTGAGTTGTACTAGCATGATCATATCTAGCATGATGCAAGCATCATCTCTAAGTTGTATGACCATCTCTAAGTTGTACTAGCATGATACAGATCCGCAACTCACTGACATTCCATGATGCCACATATCAAAGCTCCCTCCCAATTGAGGAATTCATCTCTTCCCTTTCATCTAAGGGAACAATCTCCACGAGCTCCAACTTGTCCCTCAAGTATGCAAACTTTATCTTGGACAAAGGCTTGGTCAAAATATCTGCAGTCTGCTCATCAATGGAGATATACTGGAGAACCACTTCTCCCCTCTGAACTTTATCACAAAGAAAATAGTACTTGATCTCAATGTGCCTCGACCTGTCATGGAACACCGGATTCTCTGAGAGCTTCACACAACTCTGGTTATCACAATATATCATGGTCGAACCCAACACCTGATCAAACAGTGTAGAAACCAACTTACAGAGCCACATTGCTTTTGTACAAGCATCACAAGCTACAATATATTATACTTATGTAGTGTTGAGTGCACCAAACCTATGTTTCCTGGTAGCCCATGATATCATAGCACATCTCAAACTGAAACATACACTAGAATTACTATTTCTATCATCTGCACTCCCTGGCCAATCTGAATCAGTAAATCCATGCAGTTGTACATCACTATTTAAGGCATATCTCAAACCATAGTTTAGCATCCGACGAAGATATCTAAAAAATATGCTTTGTAGTTACCCAATGCTCATGTCTAGGTTCCACCTAGAACTGGCTCAACGTGTTCACAAAAAATACATTAATGATCTAAACAACTACTGGTATAGGGACGAGTCTATTGGATTAGAATGAGAGTCTCTCAACTTCCTCATATCGGTCATCATGGGAGTTGCCATGGATTTGCAATCCATCATCCCAAACTTCTGAAGAATATTTACAACATACTTCCCTTTCCACATGAAGATTCCACCACGCTTCTATTATACTTCAAGTCCCAAATAATAATGCATGAGACCAAGACCTTCATATCGAATTAAGAGGCTAACTCCCTCTTACATTGAATAATGAGAGGCTCTTAACCTCTTGGAAAATACAAGTCTCATCATAGTCTTCTCCCTCCCAATGGGAGAACCCTCTAGCCACAAATATTGCCTTGTATTTATCGATACTCCCATTTACTACATGCTTTATCTTGTAAACACATTTAGACACAATTTCCCATACATAATTTTTCATGATTGCTATTCTTCCATCACAACTTCTTTCTATTCTTTTTGCTTGACTTCTTCTTCAAAGGTGGAAGGTTATGTAACTAGAATATGGTTTTGACTTCTTGCTTTCTTTGCTTCCTTTATAATTGATACTATTATAACCCTATAATTTATAGGATCAACTGTTGATTGTGATTTTGTTCCTCTAGTGTTTTTTGACTTGTAGATATTGTTGCATTCTACAAAAGAAAGAAAAGAAAAAGAAAAGAAAAGAAAGAAAAAAGAAATAAAAAATGATAAAAATAAAAAGAGGGCACAAAAGAAAATGGATAAAGCCCCATGAAATAATGATGACTTGATCCATACAGTTTAAACATGGCCAAGTCTTTTAAATTTAAGTATTTAGGATTAGTGAATAAGATTGGCTAAACTATCTAATCTTAGCCGAGTAATTAGGTTAGCTAGTGAATAAATTTGACCAAATAGTCTAATCTTGGTCAAATAGCCCCAAGGTAGAGTATTTTCTTAGCCCAACAGTTTAAGCTGGGATAAAGGTGCAAACGAGTAGGTTAGGACATAGGTTAGTTAGTTTCCTTTCAATAAAATATGTAAGATGATCGATGAAAAATGCATGATCTTGATGGTGAAATGTTTTTCTAACCCCATGGTGACAAAAGAAAGGGAAGCAGCACACAAAGCCCATAAAAAAGGTCATTAAGCCTAAGTTCTGTCTCATATACTGATTTGCGCCCTGAAGATTAAAGATTGGGCCTAGATCTATGACTAAGCTTTTAACGCCCAGATCTACGGCTCTGAAGAGATTCCAGACCCCCCGACTGTTCTACTTTTAACAGTGGGGGGGGTCCGAAAAGGTGATTAACGTGTGCACTCAGATCTACGGTCATCCTGACAATGCACAAATCAACGGTCCACAAGAGATTCCAAACCCCTCTGACCGTTCTACTGTTAACAGTGGGG
>JASDQU010738556.1:25424-61746 GCA_032191745.1 Picea mariana | reverse complement strand
CGGGGGGGGGGGGTTCGGAATGAAGCAGTGTCCAGGCGGGCCCCATCCCTACGTGGCATCATCTCATTGCATCTTACTTCCCCACTCCAAACATTTACCGCTTACCATTTTTCCAACTAACCACCATCATCCAGAGATTCCACACCCCAAAACCACCCCTTGCGGATCCCATTTTATGACCCCGTCATGCATGTCCCCTCCATCTAACCGTTACGGGTCATATCTTTTTCATTCATTCCCCAATCACCATTTTGCACGTTAACTGGGTACACACGTCAGATGTCCTTCACCTTGCCCCCTCATGCTCTAAAGGACCCGTTGGCCATTTATTACTGGCCACATACTTGTTGTTCACCTGACCTGTCCTTTTTCGCCCAATGGACACCCGTTCACTAAATTCCAACCTCGTTTCGGTCATTCACACTCCACTCACATTCCCTGCGTATCAGAGACTCATTTTCCTTTGCCTCTACAACATCTCATCCAACCATAGTTTTCGCCTACTAACATGTGTTCAGTGTGTAGGTACCAGTGAAAATCAATGGCGCCCAAAAGTAAAAAGTCAAATGTGGAGGAAAATCCATTTCTCCCACCTCTCGTTGATCTCGACCAGATCCCATTAGCAAATAAAGACTATTTAATCTTAGAAACCAGGTCCGATTTCGATTTCACTGAGCTACATTCATGGTTTAAAGACACCTTCATCGATCAGAGTGATGAAATTGGGCTCTGGCAGTCCAGTTTCCCTCTGTGTCTTTTTCCCCAAGTTTATCATTTTCCCTCAAATGCCAAGTGCACTACCTCCTTGATCAAAAAGCCATAGTATCTTCGTCTGGAGAAACATTTTTCCTTATTACACCCGAGGCCATCGATAAAATGATGCAGGTACCCAGAGCCAAACCCCGTTCCCCCCTCACAATTGAAATTATGACATAAATGTATCATAACCTGTCTTTTACCTAAAGAGCACAAATCTTTGAGATGTTCCTCCCACAAGATGCCCAATTTCCGAAGAAGAATCCTCCTTATCATTCCTCCATATTTTCCGAAAGGGGAAACCAGATTATCTCAACACTGTGTTGTTTGCTCGGTTATTTCTCAGATGAATGGGTGGATGAACCTATCCTAGGCTTCCTGTCCATTTTCTCTGTTGAAGAGAAAGTTGCCACCCAATTTGATTACAACGGTTTTTTGGACGAGAACCTACACGAGCAACTGGAAAATTTCCCTATAGAAGGCATGTTCCGGTATTCTTCAATACTGGCCTACATGTTTATGTTCTATCAAGCAGACAAATTTTCCTTTCTCATGCAGAAGATGGACAAGGATGAAAAACCGCAAGCAGTAACTTTATGGACATCGTTGCTCAAAAGAAACTCCACTGAGTTCAGTTTCAAACAATTCATCGAGTTGTTTTATCACCCAATGGTAGGCATGCTTAGTGGAAGACCAGAATCGAGGATAAACGAGGAGATCCAAAGAGTTTTGCACCTTTCGGATCTCGCAAAAACTGGGGACTAGTTCCTATACCAGAATCACACAGAGATCAGAGTGTATGGGTGTGAACTAGCTCCATACAAACTGCCCAAGTATGTGCTTGTTCGAATATTTGCACTGGAGTATATTTGTCAGATGATAAACTCAGATGACATTCATTTTGTGTCTCTGAAGAAAAAACAGCAGATGAGGATTAAAGGGAAAATAAGACTGTTTATCTGCAACAATCGAGCTGTTGGGGAAGAGGCAGATAAACTATTAAAAGAAATGAAATTCAACATTAGTTTCATTTGGCGTTATGACCGAAGTGGGATCATTGCAGAGATGAGATCCAAAAACAAAATTTCACCTTATGCTCACACCCTCAAACCAGAAATTGAAAAGTACGTGAAGCAGACAGAGTGGGAGGCAAATACTCTCGTAGATACTGAACACCTGGAATCTCCTTCAGTCTTTTTTTCACAGACTACCACTCCACAAATACCAAAAGAAAAAAGGCCAAGAAAGGATGCCTCTCCTTCAATCACGGAGGTATCAACAGAATACTTTCAGGTGTACAACAAAAGACCCAAAACCACTCATGCTACTCACATGTCTAGTGAGGAAGAGCCTTACTCTGCCAAAGTGATTGAGGGAAAACATCAGTTGGTGTCCACTTCTTCTTCAAAGAAGCAGACAGATATAGCTGTGACCACCCAAACTCCACAAGGATCTGTACCTCTGAACATTTTCGAAAAATATGACATGATTAAAAAGAAGAACCAGATGTTGACCAACAACAACTATGCTCGTTCTGGAAGAAAACCTCCACAGCACAACACAGACTGTTGTCAGCTTTTGACATAGAGAAAGGAAGAATGCATCTGGCATTTCTGCAAGCATAGGTGCCTCGGCCCAAAGAGATCACTGACTGCAAAAGGTCAACTATTGTTTTTGACACCAAACAAGTCCATCCAGCTGACTAGATAGATTTACATAGATAGATTGGAGAAATGGTTTTCTCCACATTGGCACATGCTTCCTCTATGGCAACAAAGTTACAAGTATCTTTAAACAATGTTCAGACCCAATTGAAGTTGGTTAAGATATCCTCTTTTGCAAAAGATAACAGAATAAAATCCTTTGAGGAGTTGGAACTCAAGATTGGGTATGATCCCTCGAATGTAAAATCAACAGAGGAGATGTTAAAGAAAAATAATGTTGACATTGCATCTCTGAGAAGACAGCTGAAATTGCCACCAACAGAGGATTCACAAGCTAAAGAAATAACTGAGGCAGAAGACGAGAAAGAGGAATTGTTGAAACTAATCATGCAGCAGAACGCACAGATAAAGGAAATAGAGGTAGAATTGGAAAGGTTATTGAAAGAGAAGGAACAATCAACCTCGATGGAAGTCATTCCATTGAGTTCAGTTCCCCTTGCGAAAGTCAGTACAACAAATATGCCAACAACCACTACATCAGAAATTCCATCGACAACTCCATTGACAGCACTGGACAAAACTGTGGAGCTAGCAAAGTCCATGGAGGAGATGAATGTGCAAGGAACACAGATCAATAGGCTGAAAATGGAGGTTGAAAGTCTCCAGGAACTCAAGTCTTCCTTCCAAACAAGATAGAACATTGAGAGACAAGTATCAGAGAAGCTAAAGCAGGAAATACATCATCTTTAGAAACAAACAGTGGCAGGTAAGACATTAGCAGAGGCTAAGAAAAATATCTGGACAGATATCTCCAACTCCATAAACGAAATTTGGCCCATGGTGCAAATTATGTTCTAGCAACATGATTTGGCGCTAAAGAGTAGGCATGCCATTGATAGGATAAAAAGGGAGCTAGGTGAAATGCTCTCGGCAGCTAACGAGATCATCAAGTTACTGAATTCAAAAACCAAGGAAGAGCTTGAAGACCTGAAAGTTGAAGACAAAACATAAACTATCCTCGAAGTCAAAAGAGTGTTGACCAAAAGAGGATTAGTGTTGCAGATGGAAGAGAAAGCTCAAAACATGGACATTGGAGTTCAGATATTTTTTAGCAATCTTGAGGCCTTACAAAAAAAGGGCCTTCCTGGTTTACTAGTCCTAAATGATAAATTGATGACTTTATCTGATTATAAGCAAAAGATTGCCACCATGGCCAAAGACAGTTCTAAGTTCTCAGGGATACAGGGCAACATCACAGGCAAAGCGTTCTTGGAGACCTTGCAACCTGACCTCAGCATACAACACGAAATCAAGTACATTTTCCTCACTAAGATGACTTTTGCTAAGTATACCGAGATGGATGAAATCTACCTCCGGCTATTGTCCCCTGTAATGTTCCTGACTTGGCTAGTCTAGGAAACGCTGCTAATGTGTGTGTAGGATCAAAGGTTTACAACATATAAATGATCATACAAATAATAAACGTGACAAAGGACTGCAAAGTTTGTATTATGATATCTCCGTGGATTACAAAATGGTCGAATGTGGCTGAATAAACTGACAATACTCGACTAGATCAACAGACAAAGGATCTTAGCCGAAATACAAATAAGCAACTACGGCTGAATAAAATAACAACACTCGGCTAGATCAAAAGACAAAAGGATCTTAGCCAGAATACAAATAAGCAACTAAAAGATAATACCCGAAATATGGGAGCAGTACGGAATCAATGAAGAATGATGGAAGACCTGGATGATCTTCCCGGTGACTAAGGTGTGTCTTTCAACACCGAAATCAACCAACTTGTGTCTTCCTCTTGAACTACACTGAACTATCTCTCCTGAGATGAGCCTCTTCTCCTCAGTGACAAGTCATAATCTGCATAATGATGAATTAGGTTGCTGACCCTTCCTTTATAGCTTTCCAAAACCCTAAATCATGCTAAAACCCTAATTCATTGTTGACTTCCAAAACCCTAAATCACTACTGAAACTCTAATTCACTGTTGACTTCTATTTTTAGCTCATAATGACTTAAAAGTGCTTTTAACCCTTTTTAGGTCAATGTCACTTTCTGAATATAACACCTGTGACTAGAGTGACCTCTAGTAACCCTGTTTGCCCCTCTTTGGCCCTGGCTATAGTCTAACGGGGTAGTTTAGACCATTAAGCCTCCTCTTTGGAGCTCCTATTTGGAAAGGGACATTACAGTCCTCCCTTCCCAAAATTGCTTGTCCTCAAGCAATACCAGTCTAGGGTGTTGCAACACCTGCTCGCTCTCCCAAGTAGCGTCCTCTACTGGAAGCCCTCTCCATCTGATCAAACACTCTCTGTTGACCTTGCTCCTCAGTTTCCTCTCTCGAAACTCCAAAACCTCCTCCGGAACTAACTCCAACTGTCCCTCCTCATCCAACAGGGGAATCTCCTCTGATGTGCTAGTGAATTGTCCCACTGCCTTTTTGAGGCAAGACACATGGAACACGTTATGAATCTTGCTCCCCTCTAGAAGCTCTATCTCGTAAGCAACCTCGCCTACTCGATGCATGATCCTGTAAGGACCATAAAATATGGGCTTGAGCTTCTCGACCCCACTCTTCTTCAGAGATGACTGTCTGCAGGGTTGGAGTCTCAAGAAAACCAAATCTCCAACCTCAAAGCTATGCTCTATCCTATGCCTGTCTGCACTTATCTTCTGTCGGTTTTGCGCTATTTGCAGGTTCTCTTTCACCAACTTGAGAATCTCCTAACTTTCTATGATCCAATCCTTGGCCTTGGGAGCTCTGCTCTCCCTGAAGACCAAGTCGACCAAAGTGGGAGCATCATATCCGTACAATGATTGGAAGGGTTTCATACCAATGGACATGTGGAAGGTGGTGTTGTAGCAATTTTCTCCTAAATGTAACCACTTTACCCATGTTCTCTGTTGTCCTCCTACATAGTTCCTCAAATACTCTTCAACCCACTTGTTGACAATCTTGGTCTGCCCATCTTTCTAAGGGTGATAGTTGGTGCTAGGTGTCAACTCTGTCCCCACCAATTGAAACAACTCTCTCCAAAATGTCCCTATGAACTGACTATCCCTGTCACTGATGATGTTCTTCAGCAACCCATGAAGTTTGAAGACTTCCCTGAAGAAAAGCTCGGCTACCTGAACTGTGCTGTACTCTATTGGTATGGTGTAGAACTGAGCAAACTTGGTCAATATGTCGACCACTACATAGATACAGTCCTTACCTTGGACCTTAGGTAGACCTATGATGAAGTCCATAGATATACTCTCCCATTTCTTCTCTGGAATTGGGAGTGGCTGAAGTAGCCCTGCTGGAAGAGCATGCTCTGACTTGTTCTGCTGGCAAGTCACACACTTACTGACGTGTCTCATAACGTCTTGTTTGAGGCCCTTCCATGAGAACCTTTCTCTGATCTGTCTGTAGGTTTTGAAAAACCCCTGATGGTCTGCTAGAGATGAATCATGAACTGCGGTGAGGATCTTCTTCTTAAGCCCTGAATCTGGCACCAAGTAGACTCTATCCTTGTAAAATATGACATTCTCTGATCCAGATTATTTTCGGCACGAAATGAGATCGGATATATAATAAAGAAATGCACAGAGATATCGCAGATATTTAATAATATAACATAAATGTATCAGAGATGCAACCATAAACATAGATATATAGTAATACACAATTTCTATTAATGAAAGAAATGTACAGAGACTATAAAAATACAGAGTGAAAGACTCGCTAGAATGGTGGCAGCTTATCTCTGAGAAGAGATGTGACGGCTACTTGCATTCGTAAGAAGATGATTACAATGAGGCTCTGAAGGCCTTTTTACAATAAACCATAATGTCCAAAACCCTAGACATCCAAAAACCTAACCCTAGGAAATGAAGCGCCAAAAGTCATGTGGGCCCCGTTTGGGTAAGTTGGTGCATTAACTTCCCGGGGTCGTAACTTTTGCATACGATCTCCATTTTAGGCCTATGATAGCTTGTTGGAAATTTATCGTCGAGGAGATTCACTTTGAGGGCTCAATTATGCCTTCGACTATCATTGAGAACCTCAATCTCGAAAAACATTCATTCAGGCCTTCAAAATGGCCCCGAAAGTTAAAACCTGGTAAAAATAATAAATTGCCAAAATTGCCAGAAAACTGTTTTGAGCCAGTTGGAAAAGGTGGGTGGCCACCGATATACACTTGGATCATCGTCAATGACCTTATACTGGTCATCCTGTATTTTCCCATCCATCACCTCACAAGCGAACTTGTTCTTGGAATATTCCACTAACAAGTGGGATTTCCAATCTGCTGAAATCTCCATCAAAGAACATGCCGCAGGTCTCCTGGATAGTGCATCAGCCACAATTTTCTTCTTCCCCTTGACATACTCTATGTCAAAGTCGAATGCTTGTACCTTCGTAACCCATATATGTTGGTGCTCACTGAGGTCCTTCTACTCAAGGAAATACTTCAAACTGTTGTGATCGGTCTTGACCACGAATTTGCTGCCCACCAAATATTGTCTGAACTTGGTCAAGGCATGCATGATTGCCAACATTTCCTTGTCATAAATAGAGTACAACCTCTCAAGTTGACTAAGATTCCGGCTCTTGAATACAATGGGGTGTCCTCCCTGCATCAAAACTGCACCGATCCCTTTGCCGGATGCGTCACACTCTAGTACAAATGGCAAGGGGAAGTTTGGTAGTGCCAAGACTAGACAAGTGCCCATGACTTCCTTCATGTGATCAAAGGCTTCCTATGATTTCTCGGTCCATATGAAGGCCCCATGCTTGGTAAGATCTGTCAGCGGTGCTCCAAGCTGAGAAAAATCTCGAACGAACTGCCTGTAATAGCTGCACAACCCGAAGAAGCTCCTCAATTCTGTCACATTCTTGGGCATCGACCAATCCAGAATGGCCCTGATCTTCTCTTGGTGCACTTGTACCCCCTGTGCACTGATGACGTGGCCTAAGTAAAGCAGCTCTATCATACTGAACTCGCACTTCGACTCTTTGGCATATAATGATTGTGCCTCCATGATGCTCAATACCTCATCCAGGTGCCTCATATGCTCTTGCCATGACCAGCTATAGATCAATATGTCGTCGAAGAAAACCAAGACTGGCTTCCTTAATGGATCCCTGAATATATGGTTCATGCAAGACTGGAATGTAGCGGGTGCATTGGTTAGCCCAAATTTCATAACCAGGAACTAGAAGTGTCCAAAATGACATCAAAATGTCATCTTCTCTATGTCCTGCTCTCAGATGCTGATCTAATGATATTCATAGCGTAGATCAATTTTTTAGAAGAAAACTGCCCCATGAATTTCATCCATCAACTTGTCAATGTGTGGGATAGGGTACCGGTTCTTGATGGTTTTCTTGTTCAAGGCTCGGTAATCAATGCACATCCTCATGGTGCCATCCTTCTTCAGGACTAAGACAACTGAAGAAGAAAATGGGTTGTTGCTTAGTCTAATGTGTCCCATCGCCAACAATTCCTTGATTGCCTTCTCTATCTCATCCTTGAACCTCCTAGGATGATGATAGGGGGGGGGGTGATCATAGGTTTGGCCCCCTCCTCCAACTCAATGGTGTGCTCAAACCCCCTGTCAGGTGGTCTCCCTGGTGGAATTGCCTCAAAGACCTGCTGACGTCGTCCCAATAAATTCTTGATCTCTGTATGGTATTGTTGTCGACCTTCCAATTCCTTCTGAGTAGTGATCAAGCATTCTGTGGCATATGCTACCTCCCCATGTCTAAATATCCTCTCCATCCTCTTGGCTGAAACTGTCCTGGGTGCTCCTGTCGACATACCTCTTAGAACAACCTTCTTCCCATCCTGATCTCTGAATCCCATTTCCAAGGTTTGGTAGTTGGTAGTGATTTTTCCCAATGTAATCATCCATTGAACTCCTAACACCACATTTGTGTCCAATAGGTCAACCACATAAAATGTGTCTCTCACTGTGTAGTTGCCTAACTTCATCTCTAAGTTTGGAACTCTGTCTAGACGCTCCACTGTGTGGTCATCTGCTACCACACCATCAAACCCCTCAAACTCCTCTATCTGAAGTGTTTGTCTCGATACTAGTGAAGCGTTGATAAAGTTGTGGGTGGCCCCACCATCTATCAGGGCGATTGCCCGTTGCCCCTGAATAATCCCTCTGATACGGAGGGTATCATACCTGGGAACACCAGAAAGGGTTTCTATGACACCTCCCTTTGTTGGTTTCCTCCTGTTAGCTTGTTCTAGCAGTTGTGGGACTACTGGAGGATGGGCTCCTGCTGGTGTTGATGGTCTACGGGGAGGTTGCTCCTCTGCTGGTGCTGACTCCTCCTCTAAACTAGTGGATCCACTGTCCTACTCCTCCTCCTCAATGTCCATGCTCTCTGCCTCTACCTCAATATAATGAATCTCTCCCTTGCCCATGCACCTATGGCCCAGGACCTAAGGATTTTAGTAGATGAAGCAAAGCTTCTTCCTCATAAGCTCTTGCCTAGTCTCATCATCCAACTTCTCCTTGCCCTTACATTCTCTCTGGAATGGCTTCCTGTCTTGATGCCTCTGGGACACAAATGGCTTGGAGAAAGTTTTAGTCATTGGCACTGAGTCAACCAGATCTCTAGTGCAAAGGATGGCATCCTGTTAAGTGGGAGGCCTGTATGCCTTCACCCATCCTCTCAAAGGCTCTGTGAGTCCTTCTATGAATAGCATGATCAACCTAGGCTCTAATATATCTGTCACTACCACGACTACCTGCTGAAACTCTGTGATGAATGCCTCTACTGTGCTAGTTTGTCTCAACTGGGCTAGATCCTTGAAGTGTATCTCGGGATCCTTCCTGTCAAACTTGTCCATGAGCCTATATGTAAACTCCCTATAGGAGGTGATGCGACTGTGACCCAATGTCACCAGTCCATGATACCACCACTCGTGGGCCTCACCCTCCAAGTGTAAGGTCGCGAAACTGATGGCCTCTGCTGGTTGAGTTTGTAATATGTGTCTAGCTTCTGTACCCAAGCTCTGGTGGTGTATTTGGACGATTCGTTGAAAGAAGGGATGGTGAGTTTCCCAACTTTTCGGATAAAATCGAGGTTATGCCCCTGCTGCTATTGTGGTCCTCCCCTCTGCGGCTCTCTGGGGTGGTTCCTGAGTCTGAGTCCACAATACTCGACTAAGGTCATGTCCTGATGGAAGTCATGAGGTGTACTCCCTCCTATACTTTGCAATGTCGTCGGCATGAGTGGGTGGCCTCTCTGCTATCGGTGGTGGTGCTGCTATCGGGGGTGCCCTTTGGAAACTGTGAAACAAGGGTCTGGGAATCCTACTCGCAGAGGTGTATGTGCGAAAGGGTGACTGGGGTCTACTTCCTGCTCCCAAGTTCCCTTGTGCTGCATGTGGGACTTGTGTATCTGGGGTGCTGACTCTAGCCAATCTATCAACCACATGTGCCAAGGACTGAGACATGGTCCGTTGACTAGCTAACATATCATTGATAACCTGCATGAAAGCTGCCTTTGGATCTACGGGGGCCTTGCCACTGCCCTCTAGTCGCTCATATATGTCTCCTAGTATCCTCTTTGCCTTGCGCTCAGCCTCACGCTCTGCCCTTCTCTCTGCTTCTTTGTGTGCCTCTTCCTCTTCCTCTGAGCTAGGAGGTAAATGGGGGAAAATTAGGCCTATGCCTTCTTTCTTGATGCCTGTTTTAAGTGACATATTCGTCACCTATGTTTTCATGGCCCTCTGGGTCTTCTGTTGCACTCATTGTCTTTAGTCACAGGCTGGCAAGACTAAAGCTCTGATACCACTGTAATGTTCCTAACTTGGCTAGTCTAGGAAACATTGCTAATGTGTGTGTAGGATCAAAGGTTTACAACATATAAATGATCATACAAATAATAAATACGACAAAGGACTACAAATTTTGTATTATGATATCTCTGTGGATTACAAAATGGCCGAATGCGGTTGAATAAACTGACAATACTCGCCTAGATCAACAGACAAAGGATCTTAGCTGGAATACAAATAAGCAACTACGGTTGAATAAAATAACAACACTCGGCTAGATCAAAAGACAAAAGGATCTTAGCCGGAACATGGGAGCACTACGGAATCAATGAAGAATGATGTAAGACCTGGATGATCTTCCCGATGACTAGGGTGTGTCTTTCAACACCGAAATCAGCCAACTGGTGTCTTCCTCCTAGACTACACTGAACTATCTCTCCTGAGATGAGCCTCTTCTCCTCAATGACTAGTCATAACCTGCATAATGATGAATTAGGTCACTGACCCTTCCTTTATAGCTTTCCAAAACCCTAAATCATGCTGAAACCCTAATTCATTGTTGACTTCCAAAATCCTAAATCACTGTTGAAACCCTAACTCACCGTTGACTTCTATTTTTAGCTCATAATAACTTAAAAGCGCTTTCAACCCTTTTTAGGTCAATGTCACTTTCCAAATATAACACCTGTGACTGGAGTGACCTCTAGTAACCATGTTTACCCCTCTTTGGCCCTGGCTAGAATCTAACGGGGTAGTTTAGACCATTAAGCCTCCTCTCTGGAGATCCTATTTGGAAAGGGACCTTACATCCCCAGTACACAAAGATGGGATGAGGTGTGCGAATTGATCGAGTAAAGATAAAGGTCTCTTCCAAGTTAGCATCCAACGCAATCAAAGTCATATGAATGACTCACCAACGGTCTTCCCCAAAATTAACATGAGAGATTCGATGCATCATCATCAGTTCCTATATTTTTGCGTCTTGTTATCTAGATAGTTAAAAATAGCATCTGCCACGTCCTGATCATTAATGACAGGGTTGTTTGTACTTTAAATTATAAATACTTCAAATTTTGAAGTACTAAGGGTTGATCTTTACACTCGAGCAAGCTGTAATTTGTAATTTTTATCAAGAGGTCATTCCAGTAATACAAAGAGACGTTTCACAGGATTCCTGCGTGTTAGTTGTTGGTGAAGTTTCCTCTGTCTTCATAAATAGTTTTCTTTTTCAGTTATCATGTTGTCTTTCTAATCTAATCTTTAAAAGAAGTTAAAGTTGCAGAATTTGCCATTGCATACTCAGTTCTTAATCTTTTACACATTTAAATGTTTTCCTTCTGATGCTACAACAAAGAAATTCTTAATTGCTTTTTTGTTTTAACTGATATCTCACCTTTTCAGCAACCCATCATTTTATTTCAAAAGAATCCAACAGTTTCACTACCTTTCCTTGTAAAACAAATCTTCTAAACATTATCCTTTGATCTCCATTTTTATAAAACAGACCCCATAGCCCAATGGAAGCATAAGTGACATTCAACCATTTTATTAAAAAATACAAACAATTCGGTAATATTCTTTTTTAACTAGCCTAAGATCTGAAAATCCAAACAAATCTAAATCTTACAGAGAGATCTCTCTCTGAAACTGGCAGGGCTAGATCCCAGTTTCGAAGTGGTTGGCTAAGGTTACCTCTTGTAAACTTCTTCTGCCATTTTACAACCTCTGGGAATTTACAGAGTGCTAACAGATACTTGGTGAGACCATCTGCTTCACCACTGATGAAGTCATCTGCTCCATGCTTGCAACTGTCACTATAGCTCCCTCCTAGAGTTATCACATGTGACCTGCCTAGAACAAGAACAATAACAAAGGAAAATAACAAACAACATTCTTAAACACTCTTCCAGTGTTGTGATCAACAATTCTTCCATAGTAACTCAATTGGAACAAACAAATACATCTCCATGGTAGCCTCCATGAAATCTTGTAATATAACTTGCCCGATACAAGAACAATAAAAGTATTTCCAGTATAATAGCATTTTCATAAGAACATATCTATGGTAAAAAGAATGAATAACAATTTCATGATGATCAACATAGTATGATCAAGGTCAACTGTCCAGGAGAAAAACAAGAAATCTCTCTAGAGGATATGTTAGTTCATTTTGCAAACAAGTACAATAAACATCTATATCAATAGTATTCACATGCCATCAAGTATACCTAGCAGTAATATAACCTTTCAAAGATTGTTGTCACAACTATAACAACTATCAAACTTGATATGTGCAAATATTAACAATTTGATCAATCAAACCTGGAACTTGGAGCCTCAACTTTTTTTTCTCCTCTGAATGTACTGAATCCAAGATCATTGCTTGGACAAGGTCTCTTGTATATTCCTTTGAAAACACACTCATGCTTTTGCTAGATGATATAACTTGAAAAGCATATACAAGTGCATACCTTTGAAATCTTTGTAGCTTCGTCCAACTCGTCTTTCTAATATGAAACTAGACATGATCTTGACAAGAAGAGATTAGAAACTGAGTTAGAAGGTTCAATGATTAAAACAAGCTAGAAACTCTGAAATTTCAACTTTGACCACAAAATTAATTTGACTAGAAGCCAACCTTTGACTTTGACCAAAAGCTCAAACCTGACATTTTTGCTAGTTGAGGGTGCCAAGAGGTGTTCTAGGATAGGGTGAACTAGGATGTCAAAGAAATATGTTAAACACTTCACTTGAAGTGCCCAAAAGATTAGGTTAGGGTTTTCTGCAGCTGCACAATCATAAACCCTAGCTGCAACTGATATTGGTGACACAACAAGCTTAACAAAGAACTGCCACACTACCTTCCAATGGTTAGACTATCTTGAAGGTGGTGTGGGCAAATAACCTATTAAAATATTTGATGTGCTCATTTTACCATAGACAATATCACTATTGTCACCCAACCATAGGCATGCAACCACCCCTGAGCACCTTAACCTTTGACAGAATTATTCCAGAAATCCATATTAGAACCAACAGATAAACCCTAACTTCTAACCACAAAAACAACTCAAGACAAGTAGAGCACTCCTTCTCGAAGGGTAGCACACAAGAGAGAGAAAGTCTCCATATCCATAGAACAAGTACCATACACAACTACAGCTGTTGCAACTGCACTAGTCTCTCAAACTTACACCATACTTAGCAAGAATATCTCCAAGAGTATTACCAAGAATATCACCAAGGGTTTTACCAAGAATATCACCAACAATATCACTTAGAGAGAGACCAAGACCAAGAGATGACCATACACCCTTATTCCTCCTTATAGTTGCAGTTGCAGCTGCAACTACAACTCTCCATAATTGTGCTCTGACTAGGTGTACAAATAAGCTAAAACGTCCTCTATTTATATTAATATATCCAGTGAATTTTTTGGCTGGGCCGACCTGACTTTCTGGTAATTATGTTTTTTGTTTATCTTTTTCTGTGAAGTTGACTTGTCTTTCTGGAAGATAATATTCTAATATTATTTATTCTGCTAGGCCAACTTGTCTTCTAGGGTTTTCACACATCTGTTTAGGGTTTCCCTTGCTTTCAGAATATTCCATTCTAGTCAAAGATTACACATGGAGGTTAATACCTCCTGCAACTACTGTAACATCAACACACCCCACCTCAGACTGAACTCTTGTCTCATGTCTTTCTCACTTGCTTCTACCTCTTGATTGTGCGCCTTATGTTCTTATATGGACTCCAAACATCACCTTGGTGAATCATCACATCCTTTTGGTGTGTCGTGCCTGTTCACGAACCGACATGCCCCTTCGTGGACCCGGTGCACCCATCAACTATTGTATCTCTTGGACCGACGTGCCCCATCCTTGGGTGCACACCCTTTGCCTTATGATCTTCCTTGTGCTGATTGATGTGACTGTATGTGGGTGTGCCTATGGGGTCATCCAACCTCTCCAATACGCCCATGCTACCAAGGACATGTGGGTCCACTCCTTGGGAGCATGCCCAAGTTGTCCCGTCCTTTTCCAAATGCAACCCAAGTCTCCATAATATGTTGCAAAGGAAGTGGGGTGTGTGCCCCCTTGGGTTCACACATCACCATTGTGTGCCCAAGGTGCTTCTGCCCACACCTCTAAGACAAGTACTTGCTCAAATGATCATATCCTCCTTGTGCTCTTTGCCTGATTCGTCTTTGAATCTGCCAAAGTAGTGCGCACACTCGGTGAGTGTCATGGAAAGCCTTACAGATCCCAATTTAAAAATATTTTCCACAATACAGACCTTCTTAACCTCCTAAGTCATCAAAACTATGGTGATCTTGGAATGCTTCTCTTGATGATTTTTGAACATAGAGATATAATTTATAGAAATCAAAGTAATATCCTACCTTCTTAAGGTTTGATAGACCAATTGGTCTCAGTAGACATTAATCATCATCATCATGTAATTTGAAAATAAAATAATAAAGATGAAATTTTTAATTTTGATGTATAATAAAAATTTAAAAAACAACAATTTTCTTATTATTATTAATTATTTCCTTGAATAAAAAATTATTTATAAATTTTAGGAATCTTATTTGTAAATTGTGATATTACTTTTTTCACACAGAAAAAAAACAGATCCACTGTTATTCTATTAGAATCAAGTGTTCTTTCAAGTTACAAAAAGATCTATAAGATCTACAGTTCAACTATAATCTCCTCAAAATCCTTGATAGATTGTACTATACTATGAGCAATTTTCTAGAGAGTTGTTATTGACAGCTGTCAATTGCTTTACATATCATAATCTTGCTTATAAAAATATAAAAAGTAAACTTTCCATCTAGTGTTTGGTTACATTGGAATGTAACATTAGAAAATAAAAAAGCTATCTGTATTTACTACAATTTCTTTAAAGATCTCCTCATAAAAAAAACAACCTAGGGGGTTGTCCAATGCTTTTTTGGAGAGTCGATCTGCAACTGTGTTGAATTCTCTGTGAATATGCATGAGGTGGATTTATTCAAACATCCCATTTAAGCATCTTATCTGTTCTTTCCAGATTTGTAAATAAATCAGGTTCAAATTTGAGAGGTCATTAATCTAGTCAATAGTCACTTTGGAGTCTCCATCAACCATCAATTTACTTATGGACAACCTCTGTGCAAAGAATAGAAGCCCCCAAAGACCCAAAATTTCAGCTTTCATATTATTACCTTTACCTCCTGCAAAGTATGCTTTATAACTGTGGTCAAAACTTAATTTTATAAATATGCCAACACCACAATTATCATTTACAGTTGCACCATCAAAGAAACCTATTGGTTTTTCATCAAAGAAGATTGGGGTTAGGATATAATCCACTTTGTCCACTTCTCCTACTCTATATTCTTTAATATCAAGCAGAATTTTGGAAATTTTTATGGAGTCCTCTCTTTGCCAGTTCTTATATAAGATTTTGTTCTTATACTTCCATATTCCCCAACTAACCAGAAAAGGAATATATTTCATCCTTGGATATTGTGTAAACCAATGCAACAAATTTCCTTCCAAAGTGGAATGCATACAAGCATTTGAAAAATTGAGGGAGTTTGATATTTCTTTCCAAATGAATTGAGTGGATTCACAATGAATGAGCAGATGGGTTGTTGTTTCATCATCCTTGAGACAAAGACTACATACAGAAGGTCCAATGCCTCCCCGTTTCCTAAAATTTGCACCAATGATGATACAGTCCTTCAAGCACAACCACATGAAACAAATAATTTTACTTGGTATATTAACTCTCCATATAGACTTATACCACCATCTAGAAATTCCATTGTGAGAATTTCTAGCAATGCATTGATATGCTAGGTCAGTAGTAATCGTTCCTAAAGCCCTGTTCCATGACCAAACAATTTCGTCATTTGAATTATTAAGTGTAACTCTGCTGCTTTTCAAATTTGCAATGTAACTGTTCCATTCAACTGTCAATTCTCCTGATAATCCAAGTTGGTTGGCATCTATCCAACTTTGTGAAGAGCTTAGCGTGTTTGGTAAGGTTGCTTGAGTAATGGTATAGATACACCGATTGTTGAGGTGTTGTGTTAAGGATGTTGAAAGCTTATATGAAGAATTATCTCCAATGAAAGCATCCTTTCCAATTATAACTTGATTTCCACACCCTATTTGCCAATCCAACCATTGTTTAATGATATGCAAAGAGCTCATAATTTTTTTCCAGAATATAGAGGCATTAGAGAACTTACAGTCTTCTTTTCGTAGCCAGGAGGTCAAGTTGACTCCTTTTAAATATTTACCTTTAAGGATTTGACTCCACAGACTATTACCAAATAGTCCTCTCCAACAGGATTTAGAAGCCAATGATTTGGCAAACCAGAAAATGTTTCTTATACCCCATCCACTGTTTTCTTTTGAATTGGAAATGTTTTTCCATTTGGATAAGTGAAAACCTGTAGTTTTGTTAGCTCCTCTCCATAAAAAGTTTGCCATAAGTTGTTGTATTTTGTGCAAAGTAGAGGAAGGAACCTTCGTTGAACTGAGCTAATACACATAAATACTTTGTAGCATATCTTTCACTAAGACCAATCTTCCACCTAAGGAGAGCCACCGAAAAGTCCAATTGCTAATTCTTTTTTTCTATCTTCTCAATCAGCCAGTTCCAATCCATTAATCTGTAGCCATTTGGTTTTAAATAAAACCCTAAATATTTCATACCTTCCTCGAGGTTGATGAACTATATGTTGAATTCTGAGAGTATTCTCTATTTAAGACTAGGTTCAATGTTCTGTGCTAGAAAAAGTGATTTTTGACAATTTACCTCCATACCCGAGCCTATACAAAAATTAGATAAGATAGATTTAAATTCCAACTAGTCTTTATAATTCCCTCCCCTAAGAATTAAGACATCATCTACGGAGAGAAGATGTGACACAATGTTTGCTATGGAAACTTTGAGGCCGTGAAAGGTCCCTTCTTCAACAACTTTCTTCAATAATCTACTAAGACATTCTACAACCAGAATAAATAGTAGAGGAGAAAGGGGACAACCCTGACGCATTCCACGATAACTTTTGAAAAATTCAGTCGGGGAACCATTAATTAAAACTGCCATATTAACTGAGGTAATACAAGCCCTAATCCATTGGGTAACCTCCCAATTTAATCCAATTTGAGTTAACAACAACTTGAGAAATTGCTAGCTCACCTTATCATATGCTTTTTTCAGATTCAACTTGAGAATAATGGTGCTTAGCTTCTTTGTCTTAGCAAAGTATAAAAATTCTTGTGCTATGCCAACATCATCGAAGATTAATCGGTCCTTTAAGAAACCAAACTGCTAATGAGAGATACAAGCTTCCAATTTTGTTTTCATCCTTGTAGAAATAATTTTAGAAATGACTTTGTATACAAAATTACAAAGTGCAATTGGCTTGAAGTCGTGAAATTTTTCTAGTTTATTTACTTTGGGAATAAGTGTGAAGAAGGTGGCATTGAGTGAACCCAGAATAAAAATAGAACATCTGGATTCTTCAACAGCCTTGTGAAGATCCTCCCCCAAGATATCAAAGAAATACTGAAAAATTTCTTGTGTCCAACCATCAGGGCCTGGGCTTTTGTCCTTAGGCACAGTGTAGACAGTTTCCTTAACTTCTTCAAGCGTGACTGCTTTGCTGATCTCATTACAATTAGATTCATTGAAAAATTTTGGCATATGTTCAAGTACCTTCATCTGGTTACGGGTATCCTTTTCCTCAATCGATTTGTATTGGTTTTTGAAGTGATTCAATGCAATCATTTTTATCTCAAACTCATATGAATGTAGGACACCTGTTTCATCTTCTATATCCCAAATAGTATTATGTGTTCTCCTCAGAGTGGCATATTTATGGAAAAATTTAGTGTTCTTATCACCACTGTTAAGCCAAATAGCTCTACGTATGAGTCATCAAGTATCATCTTCAACAACGAGTATCATTTCTTTTTCTGCTTCAGTGCCTTAAGGATGTCCAGATCAACTTGATAAAAAATATGCGTCGAACACTTATCAATGATTTCTGCCATCTTAGATTCAATTTGAAGTAGATCAGATTGTAACTTTGCTTTCTTATCTCTCTACCATAGAATCACTGCTTTCTTTAAGTTCTTTAATTTTGAACACAGAAGTTGTATAGAGGAGGAGTTCGACCAATGATTCATAGAGATCAATAAAATCTTGATCCTTGATCCATGTAGTATTGAATTTAAAAGGTGGAGGAGATTTCTGGGAGAAGGAGTCCAGTTGGAGAAAAATCGGATTATGGTATGAGATGGTTGAGTTGATAACCGAAGATCTAATCTTTCTACTGCTTCTAATTAGAGAATCATCAACGAGGAAGCGATCCAGTCTTTTCACTATACCAGCGAAACCTGCTATACCATTATGCCAAGTAGGTGTTAATTTAGTCGGTTGAACATCCACTAAGACAGAGGAATGAATGAGGCTTGTGAAGAAGTCTGAGAGAGGGTCAATTATGGCTGAAGCTTCCCACACTTCCCTCGTAGATAGGGTGAAATTGAGATCTCCACCCAGTATAATTCCTTCTATATTCAATAATCCAGATTGAATAAAAGGGAGCCATAAATGTTCCCTATCTTTATAGGGAGTGTAACAATTGAGATAGAGCTCAAGGGTATCAAATGCATAGAGATCAACACATGTTGGGTTCCAACCACTCAACAAACCACCAGAATGACCACATGGATCTAGAGCCACAACATTCCAAGTAGGAACACATTGGAGGAAAAGTCTTTTTGCCTTGTCATTGTTTACTAAATTTTATGGAAGAAAAAATATGTTAGGGTTAATTTGTGACAGTAGTGCTTTGAGGGAAGCAAGTTTAAGGGGTCCCCCAAACCCTTGAATATTGAGGGAAAGGATGATCATATGGAAACTAGGGTGGATGACTGGCTTGCTCTAAGGGCCAATGAGGAGGTCAAAACAAGATTAGATTCTATGGAAACAAGGAGATTCGAGGGTTGTGAACAATCAAGGTCTAGGATATTGGGGGCTAATTCACTGAAAGATTCTAAACCTTCCTTCGTAGCTCCTAGGGGAGCTTTAGGAAGTCGGGCTCTGGATTTTTTTTGGATGGTGACATTAGATCGAAGCGAAGTAGGGGGTAGAAGTGTAGAGTGGTTAGTAACTGGTAGGGGTTTGGGAGATAGGGATTCCATAGATCTAGGAATATGGTTGAGAGGGTTAATAGTTGGTTTAGCAAGGGTTAAGTTATCAACATCCTTTTCCTTAGTGTGAAGATCACCAGAGACATGGTAAGAGAGTTTTCTGTGATTTCCATCCAAAAATAAGCAACTATCCTTAGTATGGTCCACCTTAGGGTCCACTAAACAATGGGTCGCAACATCCAAAGGAGCAACACCAGGAGGGGGGTTGGATGCGAAACTCCAGGACTATCCTGGTCTAAACCAATGGGTCGTAGATCAAGATTAACGACTGAATTATCAATTTTTTTCATGAGTAGGTTCCAAAAGTCGCCAAATATTTCAAGTACCCACCTTTCATTACCTTTCATATAATCAAGCTCAATCAAAGAAACATTGCTGAAGAAGGAGGGGAAAAAATAATGCATCTTACCTAGAAAAGAGCCTTTGTCAAAAGGGCCCGAGCCTGAAACTTCAGTTGATACAAAATCTATAGAAAGGGTCGAGCATTTAGACTTAAGATGGCTCGTTTGCCAACATAAATGGCATCAGAAAGGTTCCTTCCAAAAGTCGACAGCGCCCAAGAGATGGGTATCCTCGATGGCGATGTCTATAACATCTGACAGACCTATGTCTAGGTCTAATTCGACCAAGATCCAAACTAACCTCTTGTCGTGCATTTAGAGCGATAGTTCATCAAAGTAAATAAACTTACCAACATAATTTGCAATTGCCTCAAAAATCTCGATGGACCAAAATTCTATTGGAAAATATTTAAGAAGCATCTAAAAGCTTCGTTTCGTGAAGTTTTCCAGGAAAGGTTTGAAACCCGAGAACCACCTTTTCAACATTAAAACGACTTTACCAAAAATCCACAATGAACCCAAAATACAATGTAGATCACTTTCAGAAAGAAAGTGGAAAACTATCCAGTGGTTTGACAATAAAGTGAACCTAGGACAACAACCAAGAATGGAATTCCAAAAAATTATAATCCATTCACATAGTTGTCGCATATTCATCCTGGCATAAAAGAACTTACCCACAAGCGCTTTCTCCGAGAGGCCTATCACTCTATCCATAGTAATATCTCGGATGAGAACACATCTAGGATTATCTTGACGCACCTTCCAACATTTTTTCTTACAATTTAGATGTGCAGAATCACCAACAGATCTATTGTGTCCTGCTCCTTTACTGTGTAGTCGATGGAGGGGAAGCAGAGCAAGGTAAAGGATCAGGGGTGAGAGGAATAAAGGAGGATTCCATGTGACGGTTAAATCTATGGTGATGGACAACAACAGGGCTCATGTTGGGCACGTGAATATTTCCAGGTGGGCGTGAATTGCTAGCTAAGGGAGGCACTTGTCGAAAATTTGGGAAGGATTTAAAGGAGAGAATAATGGCATTGACGTCAACTAGAGTGTGGTGATGGGACAAAGAAGTAGACTTCACTGCAGTCGAGGGAAATTTCATTGAAGGAGCTGCCACCTATCGTTGGCAATCATACATGAGCTTGTAAGTCCCGTCCGCGAGAAAGAGACCATCTTTTTCCCATAGATCATCCTCGTCATCCCAGTATAGATCTATATTTGAGGCCATCAACACCTATAACCTCGCCACGCTGGTTAGAGCCACTGCAGAGACAAAAAATCTATTCATCAACCAATAGAGTCACTCCACGGTGGCAGAAGTGGCCTTATATGCATAAAATCGCTCCATGTTGTCAAGGCTGAACTGTACGGGGGTCTGAATTTACATACATGGGTCTATTATGCAGTCATTTGGATAACCCTAGGGAGCTGCGTAAACCCTACCTCCGATCATAGTTGCTGTAGAAACCCTAAGAGTTTCCCATTCCATCTAATCCAAACTTTTTTTTTTCCAAATATATAGGTAAAGTAATAAATTGTTATTTCATCTTATAAAATTTGGAAAATATATCTGAGTATTATCAAAATTCATTTTTTTTAAAATAAAATGAAAAAGTTGAAATTTTTTTAGTGTATATTTTGAAATTTTAATATATATATATATATATATATATATTTTTTTTTTTTTAATTTTAATTTTTTATTAATTATCTTTTTAATTAATAAGAAGGTGGAAAACAAAAATAGCTCCTTGAACTATAGGATCATTATAGTTAATAATGGAAAAAAAGACTAACAATAATTAGATAGTGAAGGAAAAAATGGGCCACTTAGTTTCTCTTAAGATTATAGTAGAGCGAGGTGGCAGGAGCGTGAGGGATTATCCTTAGCCCAAAAGGAAACACAAAGCTCTCATTCTACTGGAATATAGGGATCGCCACAAACAACCAAGACAAAGCTTATGCATTGCCCCAAGGCCTCCTTTTGGCTAAGGCAAGGGGAATCCACTCCCTATCCATCATTGGAAACTCTAAATTCACTGTTAATCATGTTAGATTGAGGTCATAGCCCTTCAACAGTCATCTTAAAGCAATATTCTAGCGAATTTAGATTGAAATACATGCTTTCTCGAGTACCAACCCCTTCCATGTCTTAAGACACAACAACAAGGAAGCTGATGAGCAAGCAAATCTCCCTATAAATAAATTCATGGGATTGCTAAACATTAACGACCAGATCACTACCTAACATATCCCATGAATTTAACTCCATTAATATTAATTTTAAATCCTTCAATGGGTGGGTCTCTAACTCCACTTCCCCTCCCCAAATTCAAGTTTTGGCACACCCCGGCCTTTCCTCGATTTGATTTCCCCCTCGCCTCCTTGTCTCATCAAATCTATTGGCACATGACAACTCCTCCCTATCTCCTCTCGCATGCCTTGATTTTCTTACCCTCCTCCTCATTCATTCCCATCCTGTGCGAATTGCTTTCCATCCTCCCTGCTTCGACATCCATTACCCACACCTGTACTACAATGATCTTGTTTGTTCTAGATCCTTCATCACCCTCGTACAATGTTTCCATTTCTAGCAGTAATGTCGTTATCAGCTCAATATGACTTAATCTTGTTGGCTAGTGCATATGTCCTTGATTTCCTTGATGTACGCATGATGGCTAAAAGTGAAAGGTCCTGCCAATCTCTAGGGGGTTCACTTATATCTCAGGTATACAATGACACCTCACCAGTTTCTTGCTCACTCAAATTTCCTCCCTCTTGCCTGTATGTTTGGTTTGCATCCACCTTCGGTTTGTGGAACATTATCTCTCTCAACCATCACTCAACATCTTCAAAAATGCATAGAGAAAATCATCGTGGTTTGATGGGAAGTAGAGAGGTCACAATGGAAGACCACAATGACTTGGTTACCACAGTTCAATCACTTGAGATACAACTTAGAGGAATCTCAAGTCAAGCCCTCTCAATCATGGAAATCATAGTGCAACACCACCAAGACCAACAACGAATTCAAGACAAATGTGAAGTACTCAGACAACAAATTGAAGACCTTAGGATGCTTCTCAACCCTGTCTCTCCAACAAGCTCAATTTCGACTCCATTAGATGTAGCATCATCCTCGGGAGCTCGACAACAAATTCCAGACTTGAATGCCTCATTGAAGTATGCCAGAAATGAAGAACCAGAAGACTAGGACCCTCTCAATCCTCCATACGTATATATGCAATGTATTTTTGTTTATATTTTAGGCCTTTTTAGCAAAGTATATATAGTCAAGTTCAATGTAATTAAGCACGAGACAAGGAATGTAGTAACTCAGAAAAATTCTAGCATAAATTTTGTGTATCATATGGAAAGGAACTTGGAATTTTGGAAAACTCTACCATGCGACATAATCTCTCTACATCTAACAAATACAATTTTCCTGTTTCTTTGAAAAAAAAAAGGATTATAGTAGAGGAATGTCGAGATAATAAAAACAATCTTATATGGTCTTCATTAACTTTACGAAAGCTTTTGATATAGTACTTAGAGATAAACTTTGGAATCAGTAAAAATAGTTATTGCTAAGTTTATGAACAATAAGGGTTGGTAAACAAAAATTAATTGTTATATAAGGGTTAAGAAAGGTTACCCCTTTTCCTTTGCCCTTTTTGACATTTACATTGTCAAACTAGGGGCTTGTTTGGAAAAATTAGGTTGCATTGGCACTACTTTTGTTGGAATAGTCATCATCCTTCTTTAAGTTGATGATAATGTTCTTCTAGTGATATTTTTGTCTGATCTCAAGAATGAATTCTCAAAGATATGATAATCAAATCCATAAATATTGCATGCACTAATGTCATGTATGACAATAACAACTTAGAGGAAGTTAACTCATAGATATATCTTTGATCCGGATTTATGCAGGAATGCAACAAAATACAAAAATAACCATGAATACAAAGATGCAACGGAAATAACATTTCATTTCATTAATATCCAAGAACCGAAATTTGTTTACAGACATAATATAAATAAACTAGCTAGGGCGCTGGTAGCTTATCTCTAAGAAGAGATGTGGCAGATACATGCCTCTGAACTATGTTTTTCCAATGAGTCTTGAAGGAATATCTATTATTGAGAAACAATGGAAACCCTAAAAATCCAAAAAACCTAACCCTAGGAGATGAAACACCAAAATATGGGCCCCGTCAGGGTAAATTGGTACATCAATTTCCCGGGGTCGTAACTTTGGCATACTATATCCGTTTGACGCATATGATACATCGTTAGAAAGATCTATTTGATGACTACAATTGTTGGCAAAAAATGTCATGAAGATAAATTTTGAATGATAGATGCCCAAAAATTGTCATTTAGGGCCTCAAAATGGCTCTGGAGGTTTAGGACCCGAAAACTACCAAAAATAGTAAATTGTGCTACAATTAAGGAAAATGAAAAACTGAAAGAAACAATGGTGGGGGTCCAAGTGAAATAGGAGGGTGGCCACCGATATCCACCTGGATCGTTCCTCCCCCCTTAGGAATCAATGGTCCCCATTACGTTGAGTTCCTCCATGAGATGAGAAAACTTCTGCTGAACTTGGTCCTTGGTGAGCCACTTGCCCTAGTGAAGGAGTTGGCCTGCTTTGACAACTCGATATAGATGGATCCTCTGCTGGCGGGTTTTCTTGATCTGTGTTTCCATAATCCGATCAGTTGTGGCTTGTTCCATGCCGTTTGGGTTTAACTCTGTTGGTGTGAGTTGTTCTGCCATGTTGGATGTGTCCAATAGAGGTGGAGAGTAAGGCCAAAGGAGGTCCACATTGAACACTGGGTGCAGACCAAGGAATGGTGGGATACTGAGCTCAAAGGCATTGTCCCCTAAAACCTTGGTGATGGTGTATGACCCATATCAGAGCGAGCAAAGCTTGCGGTGGGGTCCAACGAAGCGCTCCTTCTACAAATGTAGCCACACTTTATCTCCCATCTAGAAGTTGTGCTGCACCCAATGTTGATCATGTCGTTTATTATAGTTAGCATTGGCTCTGTCTAATATGTCATGAACCTGTTGGAAAATGTGTTGAATCCACTCAATGAAGTTGTTCGCCTTGGCAACTTTAAACTGGACATGAGCTGAATCAACGTGAGTACCTGCAAATGGCATGGCTACGTCAATGGGACACAATGGATGGAATCCCAAGCCCACCTAAAAGGAGTTGTGGTCGGTTGAGTTATGGAGGGCCCAGTTATAGCTATGTTGTACATAGGGGAGGCTCTCATCCCATGTGCGTGGATGCTTTGAGTTGTACATGCACAAAATGTGTACGATCATCCTGCTGACAACCTCTGTCTGGCCACTAGTTTTGGGATGGAAAGCTGTGGACTTGGTGAGCTTGGTGTCCAGCATTGACCATAGGCTAGACCAAAATGTACTAAGGAACCTATTGTCCCGATTTGAGATGATAGAATTTGGGATCCCAAAGTGTACCCACACTTGTTCAAAGAAGAGTTTAGTAGTGGCTTTTGTTGTGATACTCTTCTTGCAGGCCGCCATAATGGCCATCTTCGAGAATCTGTCGACGACCACAAAAACAAATTTGTTGCCATTCTTAGTATAAGGAAGGCCCGACATGTAATCCATGAAGATGGATTCCCAAGGTCGACTAGGGGTAGGTAGAAGAGTATAGAGGCCTTTCTTCTTGATGGTCGGTTTGGCAATGACGCAAGTAGTGCAGGATCTAATGTACTTCTCGACATCCTGTTAAAGGTTTGGCCAATAGAAATACTTTTGCAGGAGTGCCACTGTTTTCTCGACCCCAAAATTCCTAGCGACCCGACTATAGTGCGCTTCCCAAATCATCTTGGCACACTCGCTTGAAGGAACACAAAGGTGTCCCAGGTGACATAGTAGGTGGCCAAAATCCAGATCGCTTTTGTAGAGAAGCGACCAATCAGAAGTCTCGTGACCACAAGAGTTGAGCATGGTGGTTATCGCCACAATCGGTTATCCACTGAGGCAGTATGAAACATTATTGGTGCTACCCTTATTGTACTTGATGTTCAAATGAAACTATTGCAGATATGTGGACCACTTATGATGACGATTGTTCTTCAACTTCCCTTGTGTCTGTATGAACTGCAGGGGTCGGTGGTCTATGTGGATGATCGTTTCCTTCCCCAAAATGTAATGTTTCCACTGTCGACAAGCATGCACAATGGAATATATTTCTTTGTCATAAGTGGGATACTTTCGAACTGTGTCAGACAATGTCACACTGTGATATGCCACTGGATGCCCTTGTTGAGTAAGAACTGCCCCAATAGCATAGTCAGATGCATCTGTCTCGATCTCAAATGGTTGTTGCAAGTTTGGTAATGTGAGAACTGGGGCACAATAGAGGTGATGTTTCGATTCTGCAAACGCCTTTTGTTGAGATTCCGACCAAAATAATTTTTCTTTCGGTCCTCCCTTGGTGACTTGACTCAAGGGACAAGTGATATGAGAGAATCCCAACACGAACCTACGGTAGAAATTAGCAAGACCTAGAAAGCTGTGAAGCTCTGTTAGAGTGGTCGGGGTTGGCCAATACCGGATGACTTGAATCTTGGTTGGATCCACATGCACCCCACACTCATCAATAATGTATCCCAAATACTGAACCTAGGTCATGCCAAAAGTGCACTTCTCCAAATTGGCACACACCTTGTGTTTCCGTAGTGTTTGGAGGACCTATCGAATGTGGTGGAGGTGCTCTTCCCAACTCTGGCTGAAGATCAGGATGTCATCCAAGTGCACTACTACAAATGAGTTGGTGAATGGCTACAATATGTCATCCATCAACCTCATGAAGGTTGTGGGAGCATTCATCAACCCGAAAGGCATAACCAGCCATTCAAAAAGGCCCTCCTTGGCTTTGAAGGCAGTCTTCCACACATTAGACAGTTCGATTGGTACCTGGTGATACCCAGACTTCAAGTCAATCTTGCTGAAATATTTCTCCCCTTTGAGTTGGTCCAAAAGGTCATCAATCTGTGAGATTGGGTACCTATTCCGGATGGTGATCTTGTTCAGCGCTCGATAGTCAATACAAAGTCTCCAAGTCCCATCCTTCTTCTGCACCAACACGATTGGGCTCCCATAGGGCGATGGACTTGGATGGATGTGACCTTTCTACAGCAGCTCCTCAATTTGTCACTTGATTTCATCATTCTCCATAACAGAGCGTCGATAGATCGGTCCATTGGGAAGCGACACACCTGGGGTCAGATCGATGGGATGCTTGACCTGACAGTGAAGAGGCACCCCTGCGGGTGAGGTGAATATGTCTCGATACTCCTCCACGACCTTGTATATTCGTTGTTGTCATGCGAAGGAGCCCTGTTTGGAGGTTGTGGCCATAGTCTTCTTCTTTCCCTGAGGGCAGATCATCAGGAAAACAGATTTCTCGGTTTTGGAAATGAGTTTACTGCATTGTTTTGTAGTAACCAAAGAGATAGCGACAGGAGGTGGTACCTCTAGTATCCTGTTCAACTTATTTCCCAAGGTAACAATAATATCACAAGGCCGAGACTCATACATAACATGTCGCTTCCACAAGTATGGTTGGCCTAATAATACATCACAAACATCAAGAGGAGCAATGTTACATAATACCTCATCGGTGAAGGGTTTGATGTTGTAGGGAAGGCGACATTGTTGGTTGATGCGGAGATCCCATCCGTGGTGAAGCCACCTAATGGTGTACGGTTGTGGGTGTACTGTGGTCGGCAAGCCCAACTGCTTCATGACCTCTACTGAAATGAGGTTCTTTTGGCTCCTACTGTCGACGATGAACTGTAGCGGGGACCCCTTTACCCACATCTGGGAGTGGAAGAGATGCTCCTTCTCCTCTGGATCTTCCGATTCTTCCTTTTGGATCTTCATGGTGGAAATAATGGTGTTGGGCTCCACATTGATAATCTGCTTCCCTCTGTCATTCCCCTTCTCGGGTTCTGATTCAGTGTCAGAGCATGAATCTAATTCATAATCTCTCATCTCGGCCACTAGTGACTGTTTGGCCCGACACTCACTTGTGTTGTGAGTGGAGCACACCAATTTCCTATGTCCTTCTTCGGCTTCATGGTGTTTTTCTTTGCTTGCGGCTTTGGTAGGTTGTCTTGAGCCGCCATGCCTTGGATTAGTCCTTTGTTCTGCGGTTTAGGGCCCCTTTCACTTGCTTTTGATTCATAGATCCAAAGTCTCGCTTCTTTTATTTGAATTTCTGCTCAATCTTGGCAGCATACCGATATGCCGTACCAAGTGAGGAGATGTCTAGGAACTCCATTTCCTCCTGGATGTATATGTGTAGACAATTGCGGTACTTCAACACCAATTTTTTTTTCTGAATCTTTGATACCCAACTTTGTGCGCAGGGTATGGAATATATTCGCCAGCTCATGCACATCTTGATCCTTTTGTTGTTGCAACGTAGTCCACTATATGTACTTATCCTCATAGATCCCCACGGGATAATATTTTTCCTTGATGGTGTCTCGAAAAGAATTCCAAGTGGGTACGTTCGAGAACATGGAGGGTTCCTCCTCATCCTTTTTATCACAGTAGGTTTCCCACTAGTCCTTGACATGGGGGGTGGCTTTGAGCAGTGAAAAAATAATCTTCTCCCGGTTGAAAAAGTCATGAATCGAGAAATATCCTTCTAATAGATTAAAACATCTATCTATAACATCTGCATCTATTTGACCATGAAATATGGGAATGTCAAATTTTACTTGTACCTTAAAAGGGGTTGCGCCTCTAGAGTGGCTGTTGGATGCAGATGCGCTACTAGTGGGCAATCGTTGAAGGATCTGGGCGAAGTTATCCATCATCGTGTTCCTTTGTTTTTCAAGGGCCTCCTCGAGCAATATTTTGATAGGATCTCTTGCTCTCTCATATTTCTTTTCATCCCCCATGGGCGAACGTCAGGGTTTGCGAGGATGATCTTGCAAAGGTTCAACCAGATCAAGCCCAAACTCCTTATACCTCAACCTCATTGGGGACATGCAAAGAAGGATCGAGGATGAGAAGACCACTCTAATACCACTGATCCAAATTTATGCAGGAACGCAATAGAATACACAAATAACCATGAATACAAAGATGGAGTGGAAATAACACTTCATTTCATTAATATCCAAGAACTGAAATTTGTTTACAGACAAAATAAAAATAAACTAGCTAGGGCGTTGGTAGCTTATCTCTGAGAAGAGATGTGGTGGCTATAGGCCTCTGAACTCTATTTTTCCAATGAGGCTCGAAGGCCTATCTATTATTCAGAAATAGTGGAAACCCTAAACATCCAAAAAACCTAACCTTAGGAGATGAAACACCAAAATATGGGCTCCGTCGGGGTAAATTGGTACATCAATTCTCGGGGTTGTAACTTTGGCATACTTTCTCTGTTTGACGCATATGATACATCATTAGAAATATCTATCTGAGGAATAAAATTAGTGTCTGAAAACATCATTGAAATATTTTTGGATCGGTAGATCCCGAAAAAATGTCGTTAGGGACTCAAAACAGCTCTAGAAGTTTAGGACTCGAAAAACTGCCAAAAATAGTAAATTGTGCTACAATTAAGGAAACTGAAAAATTGAAAGAAACAATGGTGGGGGTCCAAGTGGAATAGGCGGGTGATCACCAATATCCACCTGGATCAATCTTGGAGTGGACGTTAATGAGAGGCTCAATTAGAACTATAACATTGAGAAATGAATCAATGGAGGATGGAAAGCCCATTTTGGTCTTGAGAACAAATATAAAACAATAGATTTCTGGTTATGATAAAAAAGTGATTATTCTTTAAGAATCTCGTTATTCCTATTATCTTATATGGATGTGAAGTTTGTGGTTGTAGTGTCTCAAGAGAATCCTGGTGGAAATCAAGTAAATCCAAAAGCATTTTATAATTTATAATCTTAAATTAAGGGAAATACACATTTTCCGATCCTTCTCTTAGAATTTAGTCTTTCACCCATTGAGAGTATGACTATGACTAGGTACCTAATGTATAAGAACAAGATAATTACCATGAATGACGTGAGACTTCTTAGGATTGCTACAAGTGAAATCACAAACAAGAGGGGATGGCATAAAAATTCTAACAATTGGAGAATATAAGAAAATGTCACTCTACATAATATTGATAAATTGAAAATACAATAACATCTAAATTTAAGGAGAAGTTATGGTGCAAGAAATAAATAGAGTATAAGACAAAATTAAGGTATTATAAAGAAGTCATTCCTCCCAATTTAGAAGATCAAAATATCTTTATGTTGTAGCTAGCTTAAAGAAGAAAGTGAACATTACTAAAATAAAAATAAACGTGTAGGAGCTCATGAGCTCCATTGTCGTTGGACCAATCATAAAATGCAACATAATGAAAGAATTTGTCCTCTTTGTGATAATAGGAAGGTGGATGGTGAAAACCATTCTTTCTTATAGTGTCTTACTTTATTTTTTCCACAGAAAAAATTCTTCAAATTATATTAATAATATAATTTTGTTCTCTGATCGAGAAGTTATAGATATTTGAGCTAGAAAATATCCCTATGTTATGCTACGGGGTTACATACCTTACTTTGAAAGTAGCAGAGTATTGGTTGGCTGCCAAAGTAGATCAAAGACCACTATGTTGTGCTTAAAATGTTCTGAATTGCATTTAGGTTGAACTCTTCAGGAGGTAGGATCTAGAAGGCTAATGGAACTTGCTAAAAAGGAGATAGAGGAGGATAACTTAGAAATTTTTTAGGACAATGGTAGGGCCCTCATGGCCATCAACCCTTAGATTATATGTTATGAATCCAACTTTCTTTTTTAGCGCATCCTTAGAAAGAGAGTCTGCAACTTTGTTGTGTTCTCGGATTGTATGTTTGTAGGTGAGCTTGGTGAAAGTTGGAAGGATATGTTTGATTCTATCCTTCCAGCCGAGAAGATCAGCTACCAGAAGAGTGGTCTTGTTATTAATCTAATCAATAATGATTTGAGAATCCCCAATCAGCAGAAGAGTGTCAATATGTAGCCTGGATGCCAAATAGAGGGTGGCCCATGCACCCAATAATTCTGCCTGGGTGTTGGTGCCTTGACCACAGTTGAATGTCCATGTGCAAAAGGTGTTGTGTGAGATGTGAATCAAATCGCTAACATCGCTCTGCAAATTATTCTGTTGTGAAGCTCCGTCAAACCAGCCTGTCGGAGTCGAGTCTATATTGTGGGGCAAATGTATCATTTTTTCCTTCTGTTTACCATCATGGATCGAAGTCCAGGAGTAGTGAAGGCCCAATGTTTTATATGCAACTAAGTGGGCAGAAGGAGGCTTATTCTGAAAGATATAATAGTTTCTTTAGGTCCATATATTCCAGCAGATCAAGGGGGGGAGAGTAATGTATAGGGGGGCAACTTTAATCAAATTCTCCAAATAATTGGCTAAAGAATAACCATCCCAAGCGAAGTTTATTTTGAGTGCTGACGAGATGTAATTCAAAACTGCTCAGGTAAAGTCACAGTGGATAAATATGTGGTGAACATTTTCTTCTCCTTGTAGACATAGATGGCAGACATTCATGCCGATTCTTTCTTTTTTCATGGGAACATCCCAGGTATTGACTTTATTATCAAGGGAAAGACAAAAAAATAGTTTGATCTTGAGAGGTATGGACCAGGTCCAGAGCTTATTTTTCCAGCCACCTGTGTTACTTGGCCAGTGATGATGTGCAATTTCTGTATAGACATTACAAGCAGAAAGGAGGCCTGAGCGATCCCCTCCCATCTAGATCCGTTGATCTTCTGCGTCATGGAGCTGGATACCTGTGCCAGCAAGATGATGGAGAAAAATGTTCCATTCCAGCGTGAGTGTAGCGGGAAGAGCTAGCTCTTGATTGGAGAGCCAATAATTTGATGGAAATCCTGCTCGGGTGATCTCTGACACGTGGAAGAGGAAGAAAATATGTTTTGTATTTAAAAAATGTATGAGTTGTGGGGATAACAGAGAATGTTGTTCCATACCTATTATTCAGTCCTTTCTAAGGAGAATGAGGCACCCCAAGCCCATAAAACAACTAAGGAATTTGTGGATACAACGCACTGATTTGTTGAGATTCTTCCAGAAATTTGAAGCAGTTCTAGGCGGAGGTGTAGCTGAGTTGAGCCAGGAAACTGTAGTAGTGTGTGTTAAGTATTTGTATTTTAGGACAGAGTGTAGGATCCCTTTCCGAGTTATGGCACACCAGAGAGTATTGTGTTAATGTTTATGCCATTATTATAATTCTTTGCATTTCAATATATAAGAGCAACATAAGAACAAGATCACTGAGAAATACACATTCACAAGAGACACAACATTTATTCTGGGAAACCCTCTAGGGGAAGAAAACCCAACAAAAACTTCCTTCTCATAAATTGCCAATACAATGTTCAAGAGATAACTCAAACCAATACAGATAGTCCTCTCCAAAAGATGCGCCACTCCTCTCCTTCTCTCCAACTGGTAAGTTGCAGCTTGCCTCTTAAGAATGAGTAAGTGTGTTGTGTCTTAAAGTGAGGCACTAGCCTCTCTATATATACAAGACTGACACGTGTGAAGGGTCTTCACTGGTAGGGCCGACCTCTCACTCTGGGTGGGTAAACCCACCTTTAATTTAATTCTGGGTCTCAATAATGACTGTTGGGGCCGACTTCTTATTCTGCCTATTACAATTGTCTGCTGACCAATCCGCAAAAGGGGATTTGGTCCTAATACAATTACCAACATGATTAATCCATAATGGAGATTAATCCTATGAATAAAATAACAATAAGAATAAGAATACTCTTCGCAGTTACATTATTTCAACACTCGCCCTTAACAAGAAGGGCATTCTTCAACAACATTAGGCGAGAGAGGTTTGCATCATCAGTGGCATCAAGAGGATAGTATCGTCAATATCATCTTGGAACATTGGCTGGAAAATTTACGAGTCATCGAAAGTTTTCTTCATTGGCAGCATTGTCATTCTCGAAAGAATGCCATCATCATCTGCATCAATATGTATCAGTAAAAATTATACCTCATCACAACACTAGGCTGGAACATCATAGTACTACACTAGCTCAATGTCACAGCTGATAAGCTGGTAGCTCAGTGTCAGTCACATCTTGCTTTACGTCTAACAACTAGGTCAGAAGCAAGGTATACATCATCTTGCTTTACGTCTAACAACGAGGTCAGAAGCAAGGAATCATCTTGCTTTACTTCTAACAACTAGGTCAGAAGCAAGGAACACATCAACATCTCGCTTTACGTCTAACAACAAGGTCAGAAGCGAGGAATCATCTTGCTTTACGTCTAACAACTGGGTCAGAAGCAAGGAATCACACATCATCTCTCTTTATGTCTAACAACGAGGTCAGAAGCAAGGAATCATCTTGCTTTACGTATAACAGTGAGGCCAGAAGCAAGGAATCATCTTGCTTTACGTATAACAGTGAGGCCAGAAGCAAGGAATACCCACAACGTCTTGCTTTATGTCTAACAGCGAGGTCAGAAGCAATGACTCATCTTGCTTTATGTCTAACAACGAGGTCAGAAGCAAGGAATACCCACAACATCTTGCTTTACGTCTAACAGCGAGGTCATAAGCAATGACTCATCTTGCTTTACGTCTGACAACGAGGTCATAAGTAAGGAATACATATATACTCCCCCTTTCAGGGAGGGTCCTTTCAAACTATACCAAGCTTATCTCGAAAGTGTTCAAACTTTACACGAGATAGAGGTTTGGTCAACACATCAAAAACCTGTTCATCCGTGCTAATGTACTGGAGCTTCAAGGCTCCTCTCTGTACCATGTCGCAGATGAAATGATAGCAGATCTCTATGTGCTTCGACCTGTCATGGAATACAGGATTCTCTGTCATATTTATGCAGCTCTGGTTGTCACATAGAATCATGTTTGCTCTCATCTCCAAGTCAAATAGGCCAGTCAACAACTTTCGAAGCCATATAACTTCGCAACTAGCAGAACATGCGGCAATGTACTTTGCTTCCGCTGTGCTGAGAGCAATACTGGATTGCTTCCTACTCTGCCACGAGATCATGGCTGATCCCAAACTGAAACAACATCCGAAAGTGCTTTTTCTGTCAGCAACGCTTCCTGCCCAATCTGCATCAGTATCTCCACTCAATGTGAAGTCATGATCTCCATCATAGCTGAGACCATAATCCATTGTACCTTTAAGGTACCTCATCACATGTTTTGCAGCCACTGGGTGAACACGTCTAGGCTCTACCAGAAACTGACTCAAGGTGTTCACTGCAAAACAAATGTCTGGTCTGGTGTTCGTCAGGTACATCAATGATCCAATAATCTGTCTGTACAGTGTGGCATCTATCAAGTCTGACGAAGTATCGACCAACAACTTCAACTTTGTTTCCATGGGTGTATTCATGGACTTACATTCTAGCATGTTGAATCTCTTTAAGATTTCGACTGTGTACTTCCCTTGGTTAAGGAAGATCCTTTCTGGACTCTGCCATACCTCAAGACCTAATAAGTAATGCATTAGGCCAAGGTCTTTCATTTCAAATTCTGCGGCAAGTCTCTTTTTACATTCAACGATGAGCTTTTATTCTCCAGTTAAGAATAAGTCATCCACAAACAATAGTAATATTACTGGTTCATTATCCATAATTTTGAAGTAGAGATTTGAGTCTTCTTTACTCTTGGTAAAGCCTAAGCTCGTCAAGAAACTATCTATACGGCCATACCAAGCTCTGGGAGCTTGCTTCAACCCATATAAGGCTTTCTTCAATTTGAAAACATGAGACTTCCTTTCTTCAATCTCAAATCCTTGGGGTTGCTCTATATACACTTCCTCTTCGATAACACCATTCAAGAAAGATGTCTTCAAGTCCATCTGGTGCATCTTCCATTTCATCTTAGCTACAAGAGCTATGATGGTTCTGATCGAAGTGTATCTAGCCACAAGAGCGAATGTCTCTTCATAGTCAATGCCTTCCTTCTGGGAAAAGCCACAAGCGACAAATCTTGCTTTATATTTCTCAATACTTCCATCAGCAGCATGTTTTATTTTGAAGAGCCATTTTGATGATACCACATCCTTACTTTTTGGTCTGGGAACTATTTCCTATACATCATTCTTTATTATGGATTGGTATTCTTCTATCATGGCATCTGCCCATTCCTTCTTTTGAATGGCTTCTTCAAAGCATGTAGGTTCTTCATCTAGTAGATTGCACATCAAAGCTGTGTAACTGGAGAATGGATTTGGTCTTTTCACCTGTCTCGAGGTTCCTTCTAGAACACCATACTTCTCTCCATATTGAATAAGCTCTCTTGCCCAAGCAGGCTTTCTTTTATGGGAGAAGGTCATTTGAGGAGGTTCTTGAACTTCTGATATATTGTGGTCTTCAGGAGTCTCCTCATCAGGGGAAGTTACGACTTCCCTTACTAGTTTTGCAGCTCTGGGAACTTCCCTCATGGATTCTGCAATTCTGGGATTTACAGGTTCCTCTTCATATACTTCTTCAAGCTGGCATCTTCTTGATTTCTTAAGTGTTGCTTCTTCATCAAAGGTTACATCCCTACTGATTTTAATATGGCAATGACCAGGTATGTAGATTCTGAAGGCCTTGGAGACCTCACAGTATCCCACAAATATTCCCTTCTTTTCGGAGGGTTCCAGCTTGTTTCTTTTCTCTTTTGGTATATGAATAAACACTGGACAACCAAATATTTTGAGATGGCTTACCTCTGGCTTCTTTCCGGTGAACATCTCTTCCGGGGTCTTGAACCCAAGTGCACTATGGGATAATCTATTCTGCACATAAACAACTGCCATTGTTGATTCTGCCCATAAGCACATAGGAAGATCTTGATCGTGAATCATGGTTTTTACAGCTTCCATAATTGTTCTGTTCTTCCTTTTAGCTACACCGTTTTGTTGAGGATTATAGGGAGTAGTGAGTTCCCTCTTGATCCCAACATCTCTGTAGAAGTTTACGAACTCCTTTGAGGTATATTCTCCTCCATTATCTGACCTGAGTATCTTAATCTTTCTTTCAGAAAGATTCTCTATCAAGGCCTTGAATTCCTTGAATTTACTGAATACTTCATCTTTAGATTTTAAGAAATATATCCAGGGCTTACAAGAATAGTCATCAATAAATGATACATAGTATACATACCCGCTAATGGAGGATGATGGCATTGGGCCACACACATCTGAATGAATGAGTTCCAATACTCCTTCTGCTTTGCTATCCCTTTTTGGAAAAGGGTTCTTGATATTCTTCCCTTGAGCACATCCATTGCATATGCCTTCTTGATCAACCTTGAGTTCTGGTAAACCTATGACAACTTTTCATATGTATGGAAGCGCCTTGTAGTTTATGTGGGCCAATCTTCTATGCCAAAGTTCGCATGAGTTTTCGATGGCATGGATCATGGCAGTTTTTGGGTGACC
>JASDQU010738556.1:10983-23730 GCA_032191745.1 Picea mariana | reverse complement strand
TCTGATACCATGTTAATGTTTATGCCATTATTATAGTTCTTTGCATTTCAATAGATAAGAGCAACATAAGAACAAGATCACTGAGAAATACACATTCATAAGAGACACAACATTTATCCTGGGAAACCCTCTAGGGGAAGAAACCCAGCAAAAATTTTCTTATCATAAATTGCCAATACAATGTTCAAGAGATAACTCAAACCAATACATATAGTCCTCTCCAAAAGATGCACCACTCCTCTCCTTCTCTCCAACTGGTAAGTTGCAGCTTGCCTCTTAAGAATGAGCAAGTGTGTTGTGTCTTAAAGTGAGGCGCTAGCCTCTCTATATATACAAGATTGGCACGTGTGAAGGGTCTTCACTGGTAGGGCCGACCTCTCACTCTGGGTGGGTAAACCCACCTTTAATTTAATTCTGGGTCTCAATAATAACTGCTGGGGTTGACTTCTTATTCTTCCTATTATAATTGTCTGTTGACCAATCCACAAAAGGGGATTTGGTCCTAATACAATTACCGACATGATTAATCCACAATGGGGATTAATCCTATGAATAAAATAACAATAATAATAAGAATACTCTTCCTAGTTACATTATTTCAACATATTGGTCGCCAGTGCTTGAGCAGAATGGAAGAGGCTCTTGATCCCCCAACCTCCTTTACCTTTGGGCTTCAACAAGGTTTCCCAGTTGCATAGATGCTGACGGTGGTGGTCAGATCACCCATACCAAAGAAAATTGAATGAGATATTTCTAAGCTTGTTGAGGACTGAGGAAGGAATGGTAGCTAGAACCATCTAGAAGATAGGATGGCTTTCTAGAACCCCTTTGAGAAGGGTATAACGTCCACCTAGAGTAAGCCAACGGTTACACCAATGGATGATTTTTGTTTCTACCTTGGCAAGGAGCCAATTCCAGTCTGTGGCATTTAGAGTTTCTGCCATTAAGAAGTACCCGAGGTAATTGATGCCTTTCGAGAGGTGTAGGAAGTTGTGTGGGAGAAGAGCTTAAAGAAGGGTGAGCGTTTTTTCCTGGAGATTAACATAATGAAATGAATATTTGTTCCAGTTAATCTGGAGACCCGAAGCATTGCATAAATTCTTTAGAAGATTGTTAATCTATGTCCATTCCCGTGTGGATTTGGTTGTCATAATTAGGACATCGTCAACAAATAATAGGTGAAGAATCTTAACAACTCTAGAGATTTTTATACCAGTGATCTTCCCTTCAGTCTGTTTCACTTTGAGGAGCAGTGAGAGGCCTTCCATGGCTAGAATAAAGAGGAGGGGTGAGAGGGGACAACCCTATCTCAAACCTCTGCCACTGTAAAAGAAAGGGGAGGGCTCTCCATTGACTAAGACTGAGAAATTTGCAGAGCTTACTCCACTCATGATCCAGTTGATGAAGGGAGGACTGAAGCCCGATTGGGTGAGGACGAGTTTGAGGTAGTCTCAATTAGAAAATTATGATACTAATGATTTTATAACATGTTCAGTCAATTGGGTTTAGCTCCATAGTTCAGAGGAATGATTGTTATCCTCCCCAATGAGCTTCTCTTGAGCTATATTTAAATTTTACAGTTGTATGAAAGTTTTTTTAACTCAATTTTCTATTTTTTTTAATGTGGTAATAAAATGTTTTTTATATGGTAAAAATACTTAATATTTTTTTGGAGATGTTAAGTAATAATGTTCATGTGATATTTAAATTTCAAAGTTGTATAAATGTTTTTTGGTTGGACAAATCTAAATGTTCTAAGTTTTGTAATATTTCGGCAACCATCATGGACATTTTTTGGCAACCATCATTGAAATTTAGCTATGCAATTGTTGTTGAAATGGTATTTTTTCATTACTTACATTGCAATTTTGAATTCATAAATGGATTTAGCACATAATTTTTTTTTGGAACATTCAAATTGTGCAATCTCAATAATTGAAATCTGCAATTCCAAGGATCCTTCTAAATTTCTAACTTATTTTGGAAAAGACTGGTTGAAAAAATGTGCTCAAAAAAGATAAAAAGCATAGAATATTTAGACTACACAAAAGTGAACTTTCAAATGTAATTAAAGTGATATTTAAATTTGATAGTTATATTAATGTTTTTTGGTCTTATTACCAAGTGATATTTAAATTTGATTTTTTTTTTAATTGAAAAAAAAATTACTATAAAATTAAATACTTCCTAAAAAGATAATAATTTTAAATATATGGGTTCCACTTGGATCACTCAACTCCTCGCAACGTGGAGCGTCCCTTTCTTCACATGGAGTGCATTAACCTTTCTTATTCATGTGATCATTTCTTCACATGGAGTGCATTAACCTTTCTTATTCATGTGATCTAAATAAGTAAATTACAAAATTTAGACAATAATAATCAAAGTTTTTTTCATATAAAGTGCATTCCAAATAATTCACCGTGAACGCTTTCAAATTTGGAACAATGCCTACAATCATTTCCACCCTTTGAAAAACTCTAAAGTCACCCTTAAAATTATATGTATTCTTAAAATTATATGTATTTTTTTTCATTTAGCCAATACTAATTGGCAAAGGTTATTTAAAAAAAAGATGGGTCCATTTAATGGATACTCAATCTAGCAAAGGTATTTATTTTTCAATAAAAAATGGGAAGGTAATGTAAATAGTTAGCGGGCTACCTAAAGAAATGGCCAACCTCTTGCATTAGATATAATGGAATAGTTGTGCTAAAGTGACAAGTTACTTTAAGAAATGAACACTAACGAGTGACAAATGGCCCTTTAAGGTTTTCTTAAAGTATTTACCAAAGTGCTTAAAAAAATAAAATAAACGGTTGCTAATATGTATTAAATATTTTTAATAAATTATTAATATAAAATTGATTAAAATTGTGTAATATAAAAAGGAGTAGGTTAATTAGAGAGCAATCTTTCCTCCATAATTTTATTTTTCAGGTAAAAAACAAGTCTGAATCCGGTTAAATTTTCAGGGATAGTCTGAGTTTCACATGGATCAAAATTTCATGCGTTTCAAATCCTTATCCCAAGGGGGTTTTCCCCATTTTAAACCAACTCGGATGCTCAAAAAATCGATCAGAGTTCTGGATTGGCCGAAAATTTAAAAACAGACCACCAGAAAACCTGCCGGAAAAGAGGGAAGATTGCTCCCCAATTAGCCCACTCCATATAAAAAGGATGAGGATGAATGATGTTATGCATACCTTTAAAATGGTAAAGTAGTTAACCCGCTTAGTAAGAATGATTAAACAATAACTTAAGCTTAACCTCATATTTTGATATGTTCTAGATAACCCTTAAGAACATTGTTTAAGTTATAAGTAAGATTCACTAATCATATTTTTTCTTCACTGTTTCTTTTGTTTATCTTCGTTTAATGTTTCTTATGTTTAAGTTATAAGTAAGATTCACTAAGTTAAGTTATTTTCATGGTTGGTGGCGGAAAATAAAGTTCTAACCTGGAAAAATCTACAAAAAAGAGGTTGGGTGGGGCCAAGGATTTGCTTCCTATGCAAGGACAAGAGGGAGTCTGGTAAGCATCTCTTTGTGAATTGTCCTTTCACTATTTAAGTATGGAATAAGGTAAAAAATGTGCTAAAATTCACGAGTGGATGGAATGGTCTGCCAGCGAATGAATGCGTCGAAAATTGGGCAAAGCATAATTCTGATTTTCCTACAATGCATGCCTTCTTATGCTGGTTTATTTGGCTTGAAAGAAACTTGACAATCTTTGAGGCAGGTTCCCCTAGCGAGCAACTATGGATTTAAGGCAAAAGACTCTCTTCCTTGAACTGTACATGTGCATATTCCAGAAGACAGAGCCATTGGATGGTTCAACGAGGCAACACAACAGTTTGGTGAACAAAGTGGGGCTGGAGGTATGATAAATATTAATAGTAACACTTCAATTTTGTGGACTCTAAACTGTGGTCGAGGAATAAACACTAGGGATAAACTTTTGGGGGCTTGGGCCTCTCTAACTTTGCCTGTAAGATTGTCAATTCCATATTTACTTTTGCTAGGGAACTCTAAGATAGTTATTGAGTGGCTAAATCAGAAGGGAGCTCTCCAGGTTGTAGCACTAGAAAGCTGGAAGGAAAGGATTAAAGACACTCTCACTTATTTAAGGAATATAACTTTTGCACATATATTCAGAGAAGGGAATGAAGAGGCAGACATATTATCCAAAGTGGCTTTAACTAATCTGCCTGGAAACATAGCTTATAACCAATGGGAGGATGGTCATGAGGGGCCCAATCTATACTTAAAGATGTTTTAATTATTTTAGAGGTAGAATTTTTTGAAGACTAGTTAAAGTGTGTTGGTCTTTTTAGCCATAGCTTGCAGCAAAGTATGAGGGACAATACCTCTAATTTTGAATTTGTCCTCTTCTTGCTATATAATGAATGTTGCCTACATTATAAGTTTTTTTTCAGTTATGAGTTCAGTGTTAGCTTTGTATGATGTCAAAATAGTGCAAGATCAAAAAACCTATGTTGTAAGGACAGTTGTAAGAGAACTTTTTATATTTTTATGAATATAAAAGAGAAATTTCATGTGAGAAAACAGTAAGATTCACTAATCATATTTTTTCTCCCATATTTCTTTTGTTTATCTTCGTTTAACCTTTTTTTCTCTTATGTCTCTCTATTTTTTTTTAAAATAGGGATTCCTTTTTCCTTTTAATGCTATCTTGTTTTCAAATCTTCTGGATCTCGCATAGATCCACGTCCCCTCAAATCTATGTCTTCTGTAATTTAGTGAACGAGAGAATGTTGAGACGCAGCCGGGAAAGCTGCAACTGTCCGAATTCAAACACATTCCATGGTAGATTCAAGGACCCCCAGTTCCTGCAGTTTCTGTTGAGTCAAGGGTTTCCAACGATTCTCCCCCTCCTCCCATGGATCGTCTACCATCAACGCAATTTAACTCAGGACAAGAGGCAGCGCAACGACGTAATGCCGAGGCACAACGGTTGGGAAATCCAGAGGATACAAATGAAGACATGGACGTGGAGGACACATCCCCACAACCACATTAGTAGCTACTGATAAGTCAATTTGCTTTTTTGCTTTCATTTTTTGTAGCCATGAATATATGGCAAGTTACTATTGGATTGTATGACATTTTTTTTTTTATCAGAAACATAGATATATGCAGATAGTCTAGTTTCCATTTCAGAATTTGAAACAAGAATCCCTATAAGTTTTGTAATTATGATTGCAACTACTTTTCATAGCCCTCTTTTTTTCTAATAAAATCATCACCTGTTTATGTGAAAAAAAAATTATAATAATTTTTATAATACATGAACTTTCACATTATGTTAAAGTGATCTTTTATTTTTTTTATTATTAAAAAAAAAAATATTTTTTGAAACATAAACTTTGAAAAATTGAATAAAATATTTTTTAGGTGGTAATATGTTTTTAGACATTAAACATCAAATATTAAGTTGAAATGACCACTTTTACTAGAAGTATAAAAAATCGTAATCAAACATATGAATTACATTTAAATTTGATAGCTATAAACGTGTAAAAAATGGTAATGAAACATATGAAATTATATTTAGGTATGTTAGTTATAAATATGACATCAATTTACACTTTAGTTAAAAGAATTGATTTTTTTTTTCATTGAAAATTTCTCATTATATTATATATATAATATGTTAATAAAAAACTGAATTTAAAACCAACAAAAAATATTCAAATATTAGTTTCCACTACTAATTCTACCAAAATTAGGAATTAAAATTTTGACTTATATTAAAATTTGATAGATACTTAAAAAATTGACACTTATAGTTTAAAAAATTGATTGTCAAACTTTTCAAGTGATATTGAAATGTTAAATTTTACATGTAGTTAAAAAAAGGTCTTAATGTAAGAAAAATAAAAGTACCAAGATTATTATTATGATTTTCTTATTTTTTTTCACAAGGAGAATTCAACTTTTATGTAATGTTTAATTAATGCAATGTTCTAATCATATTAAATGTTTTTTGTTTTTTTTTTTGTCATTTTTCACATGTAATTGAAATAATACTTAAATTTAATAACTATATTAATGTTTTCTTCTCTTTTTAGGAAGTGATACTTAAATTTGATTTGTTTTTTCTATTTATGAGAAAACTTGTTACAAAATTAAATGTTTTTTTAAGATGAAAATAATTAAGGTCGACAAAGATGGAATTGGTTGTCTATGAAACCTTAAAAGGATAAATGATTACTTAAAAGAACAATATTTTTTTGATATATCAATTTTTATGATAATATTTAAAATTGACATCTATTTTATTTATTTATTTTGAAATATTATTTACAATTAGTTCAAATGATATTTAAATATAAAAATAGTATGAATATTTTTTTATTTATTAAAATAAATGTAATATTTTTTGAAATATAAAATTTTTATACTTAATTGAAAAAATATTCTTAAATGATATTCAAATTAAATTTTATAATTGTGTAGATGTCTTTTTCCATTTTTTATTATACTAAAATATTATCGAAAATCAACTTTGATGCCTAACTTAAAAATGTGGCAAACTTTCCAAACTTGTTTTGCAGTTACTATTGGAAAAAACAAAATAATATTATTTTAAAATGTAAACTTTTTCCTACAATATAAGGGATTTACAAATTTTAAATTTGAAAGTGATAGGAATGTTTTTAGGTACATTTTAAGAAATTTACAAATTTTAAATTTGAAAGTGATATGAATGTTTTTTGCTACATTTTAAGAAGGAATTAAAATTTAAGTGATACTCTAGGAAAACTTTTCTAGATAGTTCAAAAAATTTGATCATTCAAACTTTTTAAATTATATTGACATATAATGAGTTTGTTAAACTTATTCAAACTTTTTAAATTATATTGGCATATAATGAGTTTGTCAAATCTATTCAAATATTTTAAATCATATTGGCATATAATGAGTTTATCAAACCTATTGAATTATATTGAAATATGGAATTTTTATTGAAATGTCAAACTTTTATTTGTAATAAAAAATGATAATTAAATAGTAAAATTATATTAAAATTTGATTAATAAAATTATATTAAAATTTAATTAATAAAATTATATTAAAAATTGATAGTTATAAATGTGATGTTATTTTTTATATATAATTTAATAAATTGAATTAAAATTAACTAAATTGGTAGTTAAATTTTTGAAAAATTTATATTAAACTTTGAAAGTTATAAATGTGATAAATTGGTTGTCAAATCTTTCAAATGATATTGAAATGATAATTCGTAGTAAAAATTCTCAAATTATATTGAAATTTGACACTTATAAATATTATTTTTAGTTTATTTTAAATATTTTTTTAAAACATAACTTTTACTTGTAATTTAATATTTTTTTTTAAAAAATTGAAAGTCTCAAAATTATTATGATTTTCTTTAACAAAGAGGTGTTAAAAAGTAATTAAGTTATGAAATTTCAAAAATGATTAACTCTTATAAATAATTATGTATTAATCTCAATTATATTATTGAAATCTAAGTACTGAAAAAAAATAATATTTATAATATTAAAGGCACATTACGATATGGAAAACTATCATGGAAAACTTAGCATTGGAATAAAAATAAATTATTTTTCTCTATCCTCATAATATTGGTGATCCTCTATAAATATAAGGTTTGGAATGTAAGTATTGCTAGAAAAAATGAGATTGAGTAAATCCAGAAACAATTCATTACTTACAAATTTAAAATTAAATCCTTACTTCATTTTCTAGAATGTAGAACCCTAAAAAAATATAATGTAACAAAAGAAAACAAAAAATACTAAGGTGAATCATCCTTCTTACCTAAATAAAATGACAAGCCTCTAGACAAAATGACAAATGATAAGTTAAAATTTGACTTGCATGAGTCATAAATAAACTATTCTAAAATTATATAGTCATAAATAAACTATTTTAAAATTATATATAATTCAATTTTTTTTTTATGATCATATAAACTTTTTTTTTTAATAAAAAGAGATGATAACCAAACTTATAAGCACTTTTTCGAATTTTATTTTGTGTCCTTTTTAAGTTTTGTTTGAATTTTTTTTAGACTCTGAGAGACATGTATCTGTTCGATTTTGGCTGCCATATACATTAATGTTAGATAGTTTTTTTGGGATTGCCTTTAGCTTTGGAGAGGACGTATATATTTTCGCTTGTAATGATACTTTGCAGTGTATTGAATTGTAAACAAATTATATGAGTAATATAATTGAGCTAATTTTTTTTTTTTGGAAAAAAAAAAACACACTTTCTTATAATATCCTATGTATATAATATTTAATTTTAATTTCAATTTCACAATATTTATGATATTAATGATTTTTATAATCTGTTAATTCATCAAAACTATGGAGATTTAGGTAAGTTTTTTTCTAATCTCTTTGATTATAAAAATACAATGTTAAAATAAATAAATTAACTCTTATTAGTTTTTCTTAAAAAAAAATAGACAAAATCTTAATAAATGATAATCACCATCATCATTATTACATATTAAATTATTAACCTTAATTACATAATTAAATATTCTAAAATAATTTTTAGAATAAAAACCATATACTCAAATAATTCGTTAGAAATTTTTCATCCAAACTTTTTAAAATTTAAGAATAATACAATTTTTTTAAATTTTTATTACATTGCAATCCTCTCTATTGTCTAACTATATTAAAATTTCTAAGTTGCATGAGTTTTTTTTCTCATTTATAAGTTGGTAATTAATCTCTTAAGCTATATTTAAATTTATTAGTTGTATGAAAGTTCTTTTTGGAGAAGTTATTTTTTACTTGTTATTTAAGTGATGTATAAATTTGACAATTTAAGAGTGAAATTATCTCTCGTGGAAAAAATAGATTAGTTGGAAAGATTTAATAGTTATTTTTGGAGTAACTTAATAAATGGACAAATTCATTCTCTTTCGAACATAAATTATCCTATAAATATTGAAAAAAATTATTATAAATTATAGTTTTACTTGATGAGAATTTCCATCATGGAAATTTATCCCTACTTTAAAAGCTTTGGCCAATTTCAAGACTACTCGATTAGGGTAATTGCAGAAAAAAAGAATAAATCAAGTTGGAACTTTGTCTTAAAAAAAAATAATGAGAAAGATTGAGTTTGTCTACTTATTAACCCACTCTTCTATTTGTTTTATGTAGTAATATAATATTTTTTTATCTTAATAAAATACTTAATATTTTTTGGAGAAGTTACTTTGTTTAAGTGGTACAATGTTGGTGAGTGGTGCTTGCTCTTTGTTACCTCTTTACTAATCGCGTCTCTTTTGTCAGTATTGGTTTTTTAGGCTTGTTTGGTGGTCTGAATTCCCTCTGGGCTTACCGAGTTACTCTGTGAGTTAGTTACCCTTTTGGGTAACTCTTCCGAAGTCCTGTCTCCATTATGCTTTTTTATTCCTTTGCCGTAGAGTTAGGTTAATGCATTACAGGTGGTTACCTTGAAAGCTTACACTGAGCATAGCCATTAGCTCCCCTTTCTCCTTGGAATCTGGAGTTTTTCACATCCATCGATCTCCGTCCTTTGGTTCTAGTGGATTACTAGTGGAGCCCATATGGCACTTAGCCGAATGGAGTTAATAAATAATAAAGTAAATGCATTATTAAATGAGCCAGAGGACTTATTAGTCCCTGCCGAAGGCCCAGGGACTATAACGATGAGTTCATCGTTGAACTCATATTAGTTTAGGGTTAACTTTCTAATTTTTGAAAAAGTGTAATGTTTAACTTAGGATATTTGTATTTATTTATTTAAAAAAATATGCATATATATATATATATTTGTTAAAATTTTATTGGCTTGTAGGTTTAAAGTGTTATTGGCGGCTTCACTTCTTCCAATGTTTATTTGGAATGCTTTAATTACTTTTTAGAGCTTTTAATTAAAGTTTAGAGCTTTACTTAATGTTTAGACCTGCGTAAACTTCATTTCAATCGGTTGAAATTATGGTTACCTATTTATGATTGTCATTGAGGCCTTTATTTACGATTGCCATTCAGTCATTTCAGTACTATGCTTTGAACCCAGTGAAACTGCCACTACTATGCTTTGAACCCAGTGCTTACTGCCACTACTACGCTTTGAACCCAGTGCTTACACAATTCGTACCCAAGATCGGATCATAGTTCATTTATTCATGGTTCGTACATGATTTCATATTTTTCATTTAATGAATTACAATGACACGGAAATAGCCATTGATTTAATAAAACACTCTATCCAAACCAATTCAAACCAAAATATATTTTATATATAAAATAATCTTTTATTTTAATGTGTAAAGTTACATTAACATCTCTTACATTACATACTAATTATAAACATCTCTTACATTACATACTAGTTTAGTGATGTCATTTCTTATTATTAATTATTTTTCTATTTAATTTATGAATTTAAATTTTAAAGTACAAGTGCAATAATCTCATTTCTTATTATTAATTTATTTTTATGAATTTAAAGTATCCAAAGTTACAGAAAGAAATAATATACGATGTATATTTTTTTCATATTATATTTTAAGTCCAAAAGAAATAATTCTGAAACAAAACATTTAAACTTCTCTTTCTTCTCAAATAAGTATAAAACATTAAAATTGAATGTATAATTTCACCATTCCTCCGAGGATCCGTTCACACATAAATTGTAAGGATGAATTGCAGCTTTCAAATCATCATGGGGTCTTTTGTACGGAAAGATCAGGGGAACAGACGACTCTGACCTTTCTACGATCAGTCCTGGAACTAGGAGAGCATCTACCGAGAAGCTTTCTCCCACAGACGTGGCCTCGCACCAGGAAAACAAGAGTTGGTAGTAAACCTGCAAAGACAAAAATGCATTTCGTCAACCTTTGTCAGAACAAGGATGGAGATAAAGTCTGTTTCAAAATAAATGTGAATTTATTGAACCTATGTCCAAAGCTTGCAAATAAATATGGATCTACATGTTTGGGAACACTCAAAGGTGGTTGAATGTCTTCTGCAGAAACTGAACAAAACAATGACAGTGGCAACAATGAGTTCTTTTAAATTATTGCAAGAATAGTCCAGTCTGTTGGCGTCTAATCATCAATCTTTCCATCATTTGCAAATTTGATGCCTCTGCTTTCATGTCACCTTTTTCTCGTTCTTTATGTTTAAAATCTCTAAATTAAATTCAACTTAATATAACATTTTCAGTATACAATTTCTGTATATTCATAATGTTTTTCTAGTATTGTTTTCTGTGTAGTATTATGTCTGTGTTTTTTCTTAAGTAATATAACATTTCTTTGTATACTTACAATGTCTTTGTTTAAAATGTCTAAATTAAATTCAACCTAACATAACATTTTCAGTATACATTTTCTGTATATTCATAATGTCTTTCTACTATTATTTCTGTGTAGTATTATTTCTGTGTTTTGCTTAAGTAATATGCCATTTTTTGTATATTTACAATGTCTTTGTTGTATTATTTCTGTGTTTTGCTTCATCGATGTTTGTATGAAATAAATCGTAGATACGAATACACTTAAACTCTAAATTAAGTATTTTAAGTGGTTAGGGTCATTGCCTTGAGCAAAATTGGTAAAGGAAGACTCCATCGTCCTAGCTCTCCTTACCAAGAGTCTTCATCTTATCATCCTTAGCTCTCGACACTATGTTTTCAGTTGCATTGAGTTTAGTTTTCAGTTGCATTGAGTTTACTTTTACTTTCATTATTATTGGATTCTGATTTTATTGGGACTAATGCTCCCCCCTACTACTGATTCTGTTGGGACTAATGCTGCTCATTCCGCTGCAGCTTACTTACACCCTTATAGATCTTACCTTAGCCATATAACCCTATGTAAGCTATCATAGTGAATCACAACTATTCATACTTGCTTGGTTCCCTTATAGGTCAAATCACTGCTTACGTATAAGTGTTCCATATAAGCCCATTGATTACAGRGATTCARSTAACACTAGTTCATRGATTAGAATARTGTATGTTYARCTTTCASCATTTTAYTRGTATTAAGCRTGTTCAAGCCCAAAKCATTYCYAGCTGAATCAAGTGGTTAGGGCGGGCAACACTCTCTAAACAAAGGTAGGGTGAAGGCAGTAAGTAAAGGGTGGACTGACTTCTTCTTTAACAATGGTATCACCCTAGAGATCTATGACTCGCTTCTTTAACACTACCAAGGATTCCTCAGCGCTGGATGCTAGGAGTGTCTTTGCTTCTTCTTTGACATCCTTCTCCAGCGCCAACAGGAGGGTTTTGAGGCCACCAGAGTTACTCCCCCAGAGAATCTTAGCCCAGGTCACCCACCTAAGAACATTATTTGGCAGGCTCTCGTGTTGACATCTCTGTTACAAGTGTAGACGATGAGAGCGATAGACTCTTTTTTGCTTTGTGGGGGTGTTTATCAGCTTTCGTCTATCACTTCTGTTAACTATGCTTTATAGTTTACTTTTTAAGATTTAGAATTAGAATTTACTTCTCTTTCACTCTTCTCTTTGCTGGGAGATGCATATACCTTAAAGGAGATGATGTGCTCTTGCGTCCTATTGATATATTTTGGACATATTCACGGACATTAATTCACTTCCAAATTCAATTTCTAAGAACGCGTTCATTTCCATTTACATCATTATCTACAAACCACAAAACAATTTAGATTAAAAATTTCACCAAACCAAAAGAATTCAAAAATCAAAGAAT
>JASDQU010738555.1:100341-118013 GCA_032191745.1 Picea mariana | reverse complement strand
TGCCATCCTCCCGGAGAATGGCTCTTGCAGCTGTTATAAATTTAACACTCCCTCTCAGCAAGAGAGACATTCTCAGCTACACCAAGCTTGTCATTAAAGTATACAAACTTTGTCAGGGACAATGGCTTGGTGAAAATATCTGTTGTCTGTTCTGCTATCGGAACATACTGAATGCCGAGAACATTCTTCTGAATCATGTACCGGACATAGTAATATCTCATCTCAATGTGTTTCGATCTGTCGTGAAATACTGAATTCTCGATGAGCTTTACACAGCTCTGATTGTCATAGTGAATGACTGTGGGTTCAAGCTCTGAACTGAACAAGTCAGATAGTAGCTTTCTAAGCCACACTGCTTTTTTGCTTGCAACAATGTATTTTGACTCTTCAGTGCTTTGGGCTATGGAGCCCTGTTTCTTGCTGGATCAAAAAATCATTTCTGAACTCAATCTTGAAGCAATATCCAGATGTGCTTTTCCGATTTATTGTATTACCCATCCAGACTAAATCTGTAAAACCATGGAGCATTACAACTCCACTAGAAACATATCTCAGAATATGCTTATATGTAAATGCTTCGGTTCACATATGAACTGGCTGAGAGCATTTACCACATAACAGATGTCTGGTCTCGTATGTACGAGGTAAATCAATGATCTGTCGATATAAGGTGGAATCTTCTGGATCTGAACCTGTGGCATGATCTCGTAGCTTCTTTAGATAGAGATTATTGGTGTGCTCATGGACTTGTAGTCCATCATGTCAAATTTGTGAAGCATATCAACAACATATTTACCCTGTGAGAGAAATATCTCTCCTGATTTTTGCCAAAACTCCAAGCTCAGAAAGTAATATAAAAGACCCAAGTCTCAACTTCTGCTGAAGAGCTCCTTCTTAGTCTGAGCTATACATAAAAATTTCTTTTCCTGTAAGGAACAGATTATCCTTAGATAAAATGAAGATTTTGGATAATCTTTATATAAGGATGAAACCAAGACTCTATCAATACTTTCATACCGAGCTCTCGGAGTTTGTTATAGTCTATGGGAATCTTTCCCATGGATAGCCTCTTGCTTAACTTCACTGTTAAGAAGTATCCAAAAACAAAATTGCGACAAAAAAAATCTTGATGGAAGTCAAGGTTTAGTCATAGATAATCCCTTCTTTCACGAGTCACTATTTTAACCTCAATACAACCATCTGTTGTAGGCTTTATCTCATAAGGCCAATTGAGGTTACCACTGATTTGTTGCGAGGTCTTTGAAACAATGACCATACATCATTCTTTTCTATCACAGCATCTTCCCACTTTTCAAATGTGGAAGGTTCTGAATCAATCACAAGATTCAATTTATCTGTAGGGCCAGAGTACTTATCTGGTTTCTACTTTCTTTGAAAATGCCCTTAGATGTTTGAAAGCTTTTCTGCTTCCTTTAGTATTTCTTGGCACCAGGCTGGTTTCCTTTTTAAAGAAACTAATAGTGTCCCTAGATTCTATTAAGCTGTCAGTTCTGTTGTAGGTCAATGACTAATTCATATACAGGGACTGCTCCCTCCGAGTCTCATAACATATCTGCCTTTCTGTCATATGCAAATTTGCTCCCTCTGAACCTATATAAACTTTTGATTTTGTTCAGGTGTTCATAACGTTTCAAGATGTTCTTGGTGTCAGTACCAAGTTCAATATGTAAAGCTAAGTCAGACTTCAGAGCTCTTGTGCCAATGGCTCAAATTCAATGAAAAAGGGATAGGGTTCTCAAAACAAAGATACCCCAATTGTCAAGGTAAATTGTTGGACTCTTTAACCAAGGAAGTAGCCCAAGGTTACATGTTGTCTTTCATAAAAGACCAAATAGACAGTTGAGTTTCCAACCAGGGAGAAAGACTTAGCTTACATCAAAATAAGTACTCCTCCCTTGGTCATATAACAAAAAATACACAAGAGATTTTGACAGTATTCCATTGAGATATGGATACATAAAGTTGACAGGAAAGTAAGCATATCTCTCTTGTGTTATTTGTAGTCACAAAAAAAATATCCATGAAACTTGTTTAGGCTTTAAGACATACTTGAACTTTACTTTGATAAAAATCTGTTAGTTCAAGTAATTCCAATATACTTAAGTGGTTATCCTGTGGATAAAACAAAATTCATCCATATGCAAAACAATACGTCTTAAAGAATGAGGCCAAAAACCGTATTGACAAATTATGTTCTTACAAAAGTCGGCCCACACATGTTTTTTCTCAAAGCCAAGTACCAATATTGTTTCCAAGTTTCCACCACTCATGAATTGTGGTTAACTTTAAGGCTTGTGTACTCTTTGTAGTACAAAACATATTAAGTGCATAAGGTGCTACCATTTACTAAGGTTACACAGTTTAAAAATCCTTTACCAGTAGTTCTGTTAAGGCCATTGTATTTTACTAAAAACTTATTAAATGAAAGCTGAGCACTTACCAAGCATTAGTAGCAATAATATTATAAAAGCCTTAAACCTATCACATATCATCTTAAGATGATGGTTGCATTTCCAAGCATCTGTATTAGACCTATGACTAACACGACCTAACTCAGTAGTGWGAGAGAGGGAAAGAGTTTATCATTTAATTTTCMGTAAACTAGAGGATTTACTAAGAGTCCCTTCCAGAGATAATGGACCCTAGCCTCTAGATTTTCCTAACAAGGAAAACTCTCCCAACTCGCATTGGTCACTCCACCAAAGATCCAAAYAGGTATTCTTTGGCACCCAAACTTGCATCTCACAAGTGTACAAGACAATAAACAAGATAGTCTTCATGTCAATCAGTCAAAATAAAGAAGTAATGAATATCTTCTTGTCATAGAGGTAGTTCCAGCAGAGAGAAACATGGTGTCGTGAACGGGCTTTGTTAAAACAGAGGCCAAACTAGAGAACTCAACTCAAGTAGAGTTGGCCACAGTCGTTCAGATCTTACGTGCCAAATAGAAAACAGAGTCAACAACCTCCAAAACTTTCCAAGTCTGTTAGTGACACAAAGATTTAAATAAGCAGAAACAATTCCCAATGAGTACCTTTCTGTTGACAAAGATATATGCTAGGAGAGGTCTCTAAACCAATTCTGATGCTTGCAGCGTAGCATGTAGAAGAATTGTCAGGTATCATTCTTGGACCTTGACTAACAAAGCACAATTAAAAATGGAGAGATTGAACTTTCTTATGTTCAATCTGTTCTAGTCATTTTCTAACAGTTAGAATGACAATAATTCAAGTTCCTTTCCAAAGCATAAATGAGCAATAAACAATTACCTTTTTACAAGAGGTTTTAGAACTGCTAAGGAGAGTGAAGGTATTTTCTCACCTTGTAGCTTAACCAAAATTGAAACCCTGTTTCCTTCTCAAATCTACAAAGGAAGCCATTCCTTACTTCTGATCTGCAAAACAAACTTTAAGAAGAGGATCTTCGCAGGCTCAAATCTGCAAATCTTGAGCTCTTTTCACGCCCTAAGCTCTGAAACCATGTTAGAATTAGGGTAGTAAAGTAGAACAAAAGTATCTTTTTATTTTTCAATGAGGATAATAACTAGATCTTATATCTAGAAAACAAATCTACACTACTTGAACAGAGAAAAACAAACATGTGTGTTCAGATCTAAGATAGTTGAGTTATTTAGCTAAAGAGTAGATCTAGAGTAAACATTAGTTCTGATCTTCAATGCTGGAATAAAACTTGTACAGATCTACAGATCTAAACTAAGAATGAAACACAATCTAATCATGAACAACAAACTCAATATACAGTTCAAATCTGATAACAATCAATGCTGATACATAGATCTAGATAAATCAAAGCAAAAACGCAAAGCAAAGTCCAGATCTGATAAACAGAATAGATAACTTACCTTGCCCTGAGGTCTTACCTCTGAAGAAGTCACAACCACACACTAGGAATGCAAAACCAATTGTAGTTATGCTCAGACAAAGTCCAGCTCATTGATCCACCATATAGGTTGGATCTCTTGCCAAGAGATGAATGAACTTTCTTGCCACCAAGGAGATAGGGCCACAAGGACTTCACACAGTCAAATCCTTACCCAAACAGAAGGTTTTAATCACCCAAACCCTCACACAAAAAAACTGAGGATAAAACCCTCACATAGAAAATTAGCTTAAGGGAAGTCGTGGCTCAACTTAGGACAGGTCTGGACAGCTGCAAAGGAGGGCCACACTCATAAGGGGCTGCACTACAACAACCACACCACAACAGTAGTAAAGGGGTTGCACCATACAACAGTCACACCTACAACAACAAAGAGAAAGGCCGCTCCAACAGTCACCCTACAGCAGTAAAGAGTAGGGCCGCACCTACAGTTACCCACAACAGCAAGGGGAAGGGCCTCTCTACAGTTACCCCTAGTAGCAAGGGGAAGGGCTGCTCTATAGTTACCCCACAACAACAAGGAGAAGGGCCGCTCTACAGCAGCAAAGAGAAAGGGCTGCTCTACAACAACAAAGAGAAGGGCCGCTCTACAACAACAAAGAGAATGGGCCGCACCACACCACAACAGACCTCAAAGGGGAGCCACAACAACCTCAGAAAAAGATCCAACAGCAGATGTAAAGAAGGCCACAGCAAGGAGAGAGAATCCGCTCACCTTAGGAGCTCAAGAGCATAACAATAATAAGGTGGGTTGTGAGGGGTAGGGGGGGTTTAATTTATAGTTTAGGCTAGGGTAATAAAAATAAAAATTAAATTAAAATAATAATTATTAAATATAACATGTTTAAATTAAATAATTTAAACATGGTATAATTAATATTTAATTTAAACTTTATTTAACCCTTAAGACAAAACAACATAAAACCCCAAACCAACACAAGCAATGGTAAGGGAGGGTTTACAAGGTGGCAATACTTGTTCATTCATTTTCAAGGTGACCTTATTACTTTATCATCATTGCATATGGAACACATCCCTTATGTGGTCATGTCCACCTTCAAGGAGGGTTATGCACCAACAAAGTACCTGATTGAAGATCAAGTTGCCCCATAACTTTTCTAGGGTCTTATCCACCAAGGTCCAAGACCAAGGATCAACCCATGCCCTAGACATGGGTACCCTGGACATTTCCAGGGGCCTTAGACATATCTAGGGGCTTTAACTGCTTGGTCCTAGACCAAGAACCCTAGTCATATACTGGGGGCCCTCTAAGGGGTCTTTACTGCTTGGTACCAGACCAAGAACCCCAACCATCTATTGGGGGCCCTCTTAGGGGTCTCATCCACCAAGGTACAAGACCAAGGATCAACCCATGCCTCGGGCATGGGTACCCTGGACATATCCAGGGGCTTTAGCTACTTTGTCCTAGACCAAGAACCCCAGTCATATATTGGGGGCCCTTACAAGGGTCTTTTGCCATGGCACTGACTGTTTGGTCCCAGACCAAGAAACCCCAGGGGTGCACTTGGGGGCCCTAGATCTCAACTAGGGTCTTTGCCATCCTCCTAGAGAATGGCTCTTGCAGCTGTTATAAATTTAACACATATGAAACACAAAATTTCTGTTCTGTAACTCTGTCAAATTCATAAATTCCGAGGACAAAACCAACCCTCTCAACTGTCACAAAAATCACCAAATATGAGGACAAAACCAATCCCAGCAAAATACTCGGGACAAATCCAATCCCAACAAAATACTCGGGACAAATCCAATCCCAGCAAAATACCTGGGACAAATCCCAACTTACAAATCTGCTGTAGACCTATACGACCTGTTGATGTTAGTTGTATGGTTACTGACATCATCTTATATGGACTTGCCAAACTTCTTAGAAGAACCTGTACGTATGTCTGTCTCCACTACAACCCGCGTACATACACGACTGTCTCCACTACAACCCGCGTACATACACAACTATCCCATTGAGACCCGAGTACATGTATTGAAATCCTGTACGGACGCTTCTGTATGGTCCGCACCACCCGTGTAGCTTCTTCCCTTTTGCGGCTGCCTCTCTCCTCCACATGTGTGATGTGCTTTCCTTGTCCAAAACAAAAAATAGAGTCCTTAACCCTAGGCCAGATTTTCCAAGGTTGTAGAAATTCCCTTGCTGAAATCATCAGGCTCCTTGACACAGGTGCAAATTCACTTATGCCAACTCCATTATGACACAATGTTGCTATGAGATTTGTCACAATCTCTCCTCTCCTTATATAGGAGTCTTATGAGTGAGTTTAGGAACCCTTTCTAAATTCAATAATTAACTAGAATATTTTATTCCTCTTTGTGGGTGTGACACCCCATTACAAGCCCACAAATCTCATCAACTTGCCCATGAGGACCTAGCCTCATTCCAAGGCTGATTTCATTGAAACGAAAGGCTAAATTGGTGCCAAGGAAGATTCCCACATGCATGATACCTTGGCCTCTTGTGGAAATGCCTCCCGAAGCTATAAAAGCTTCAATATTGAGAGGGAGCTATAGTGATTGTTGTAAGTAGCAGCTGGTTAGATGGTCTCTGGTTTGAGACCTGGAGCAGATTGTTCAAATGAGGAGTTATGGACTATTGCAGCTTAGTGGTGTGGTAGGTTGGTAGTTTTGGTGGATTGGCAGAGAGCTCGGTTCATAGCAGTATGTTGTGTGGCGGGTTGCCAACTCTGTGGATGGACTTCCGGTGGCTTGTCATAGTAAGTTGCGATGGGTGCTTTGCCATGGATGAGATGGCTTCGTATGTATGGCAGTTTGATGAGATAGAGTCTTCATTGGGCTAGAGAGTTGCACATAGTTGAGGTGCGACAGTGTATGAGGTATTTGACCCAAGAGGATGAGTACACTTGCAAAGATGAGTTGCAGAGGTCTAGAGTGAACTAGATTGAGTGTCTATCCCCAACTTGGGACTGTTCAGAGAGAGGACACAAGTTCAGTTGAAGCGTGTGTAGACATGGGGAGTTTTGTGACTTGGATGATGGACTTGGGCAGAAGTTCATTGGATGGTCGTGACTTGGGCAAGTGGGACGCTTGCCTTGAGAGGATTGTATGGTTCTTATACAGTGGGAGCCACCGACATATGACAGGAGCACAGGATGTGTTTGAGAGCTTCACAGTGTCTGACTCAGGTATGTACGTGGAGCTTGGTATGGAGACCAGGCATGTAGTACAGGAATTTGGAACAATGGTATTTTAGATGGATTTAGGAGATGTGTTGTGAGTGGCAAATGTGCTATAGGTTTCAGGAGTGTATTCTTAGACTCAACGATTGAGGAGAAGGGCTATGTAGTGTTGTTTCGGGATGGATAGGTGTTGTTCATGCCCAAAGGATCTAGCTCAGACACAACGATGGTCTTGGAGTTAGAGAAAGCAATGTGTATAGGAAGACGGGCCAGCCTATGCGAGCCATGACTAATAGTAGTTGAGTGATAGTGGATAGGGAGTAGGTAGCTCTGGAGGTTGTACAAATTCAGAGGGACCCCAACTTCAAAGAGGGAGTCCGACCTCAGAGGGAGTCGATGGGCTGAGAGGGAGAGTCGGCCGTTCAGAGGGAGTCTACCTTCAAGTCTAGATGGGAGAGAGAAGTCTTCCAAGACTGTCAGGAAGGTATCATGGGTTGAGGAAGCCAGGTAGGAGGCTCAGAAGTGGGAGGATTCTAGGAGCAACGTGTCTTCCTAGAAGGGATCATGCCATACAACATGTTTTGTTTCAGTGACAGAGGGAGCAACCAATCAAGAGGATTGGAATGTAGCCGTGGTAGCAGATCCAGTGTAGGAGATAGAGCTACTTCCAATATGGGAGGCAGAGATGCGTCCAGACGATGGAGGATGGAATGAAGATGGAATACCTCGCTCACTAAGAGGGAGTGTTGATGTTTTGTAGCTTTAGAAGGTATTCCCACTAGGGGCCATGGTGTCAGGCATGTGGGAATTTTCGTTGGCACCAGATTACACTTTCTTTTCGGTGAAAACACCCATGGATTTGTGTTGGGACTTCATAGGTTAGTGATGGGCTTTGTGGGCTTGTGTAGGGGTTTCACACCCATAAGGAAGAATAAAGAATTCTAATTTAATGTTGAGTTTAGTGGAGGGATCGTTAGAGTTAGCTAAGGGCTTCTAATAAACTCACATTAGACTCCTATGAAAGGAGAGGAGAGATTGTGACAATCTCATAGTGATATTGTGACATTGTGAAGTTAGCATAAGTGAGTGAGCACTTGTGCTAGGAGGCTTGGTGATTTCAACAAGGGAATTTCTGCAACCTTGACAAATCTGGCCTAGGGTTATTGATCTTCTATTTTCTGTTCTTGGCAGGGAAATCACATGTGTAAGGTGAGAAAGGCCACACGTGTGGAGGAGAGAGACAACCGTAGAAGGGAAGAAGTTGCACGAGTGGTGCAGACTGTACGGAAGTGTGCGTATGGTATTTCCGTACATGTACACGGGTTTCAATGCAGATAGTCGCGTATGTACGTGGGTTTCAGTGGAGACAGTCGCGTATGTACGTGGGTCTTAGTTGAGACAGTTGCGTATGTTCATGGGTTGTACGTCAGTTTTTTTTTTGGCAGCAGCAGGTCCTTACAGGCTGACGTCGGAAGGCCGTACAGGTACAACTGGAGCAGATTTGTAAGTGGGGATTTGTCCCGAGAATTTTGCTGATTTTGTGGTTTTTGAGAGGATTGGTTTTATCCTCAGATTTGGTGATTTTGTGACTCTTAAGAGGGCTGATTTTTCCCTCGGAAAATTCTGAATTTGAAGGTTTGCAGAACATAAAATTGTGTCTCATGTGTATAGATGATTTATCTCTGATCTTGTTGCTTTTGCTGCTGTAATTTTTTCTGTCATAATTTCAGTATAAAATTGTTCAATGATAACAACTAGGGTTTACTGTTTGGATCACTAGGAAGTAATTTTCAGATTTGAAATTAGAACAAAAATTGACAGTGCCCTGGATAAGATTTTATGAAGATTATGTTTGATAAAATCTCTTCAACTGGGAAGGATATAAGATATTAGATTACAAATGACTATCATCTGCATGGGATGTATTATATTGTATTTTGTATTTTTATATAATGTATATACTATATCCCACCTACCTCAACGAGTAATTGTAAATGTATAATGGAAGACTTGGTTAAAGATGATGCCTCCTATACATGAAATATTCTCCATCTACTAATTTTGTACTCCTTTATATACCTAATGAAATATAGAGTGTACAGTGTGTACCGTTGCAACAACGTTTCTCTTACACTTTTATTCTGGTGTGATTGTTCTCATCAATGTTCACTTATGTACATATCAACTTCAGTTTTCTTTGTAAGTCAATAAGACAATGTAGGATCTGCAGCATTTTAAGTTTTTAACTTAAATTTTATTAATAACACATAAATCTATACATAGCTGTAATAAACTCATCTCCTGTCTGTGAAGATGAGGAATTTAGTCACACAGAAATGATTGCTGCCAAATTATATATGGGAGTTTACTCTCAAGTTTCACCATTGAAACTGACACCACGAAAATATGTATTGGGTTTAATCATCAATATTTGCATTTTCACAATATTCACTGAAAATAGATATTTGTGTTAACATTAACATTTGTTTGTCTTGAACTTATATCTTTTTGCATAATAGCATTTTTTCTTCTGAACAATGAACATACCAACTCAAGTAGAAAGTAGAGAACCACTGTACTTTGCTGATCAGCTATTGCATTAATGGAAGCTACGTGTATGGCTGAAAGTGTTGAAATTACATCAATGGAAGCCTATTGCATTAAAGTGTTGAAACATATATGGATGAAATTATCGAAGGGAAACATACTCATGAAAAGAAAAACACGATAGAAAATATGAAATCAAGGACCAAGAAATCAGTAAATTACATTGCTAATAGCCACCTACACAGATTATGGTTCCGCTTCCAAGCAAAAATCAATAAGACTAAGGAAAAAAAGGAGGACACATGCTGTAATTATGGATAATAGCGGAGATTTTACTATGCTAAGGATTTTCCTAGAAGGAGAGATAAATCACTTGCTTTGCTTATTAAAGAAAGCTTAAAGGAATGGATCAGATTGCCAATTCTGCATCTACCAATCATGAAAAAAAGCTATTTGATATTTCTGACATGCTTATTATATGTTCTCCTTGTATGATTATTGATTCATGCTTCTGTTAGTGCTGGACGATATGGCTTTTAAGTCAGAAGCATTGAGGTTAGGCCATGCAACCTGCCTTGTTCAAGTCAAAATAAATATTTTGCACAATCTAACTTTGTTATATCATCCCCGTGGTTTTTTCTGGTATAGCGTTTTAAGCAATTGTGAACTCTAGGGTTTAACTTTAATCTGATTAGCACTTCCCATAACTTCCTTGATTCAATATAATGTCTCAAAGGCATCTTTTACTAATTGTTTTTAGTGAGAGTTAGACATCTTGGTGTTCTCGGATCATATATCACTCCTTTAAACACGTTGACCTCATGGATTATAAGTTCTATCTATGGAAATGAGTTCCTTTCCTATTGGTAAGATGCTATTCTCTCTATTGGCTACGGTCAAAGTTATACTAGACTAATTTCATTGAATGTTTGGTTCAAAAATCCATATCATAGAAACATCATGCTTACTAGTATTGATCTAGACAAGGAATGTCACAACTGAATTTTAGGAATGTCACAAGCTCACAATCAGGACTCGTACACTCCTTCATTCACTCCTTTCCCGTTTCAAACACATTACTTAAATCTCGCCCAATGTTTAGTTGTGAAAAATTGGGAACCTGGAGCAACCCCGGGAATGCATTTCAAAGTTACGGTTTGTGAAAAATTATTCTCTGCTTGAACAGCTTACCTTGTCTTTGATACCCGATTTGTTTGTTGGATTCTAGAATTGATGCTATGACTAGGGTTTACGAGAGCCTTAGGTTTCTTAGTGTTGAGAATTGCAGGAATTTTTGTAATGGTGCCCTGGAATCTCCAAAATATTGTAAGAATATCCACTAATTTAGCTTGAAGGGGGTTTTCCAATTCCTTTGGGTTTTGAAAAATAGGTGAGAATTGTCTAACACTTATTATCTCTTTGCTTGAGCATCTATATCAAAATTGCTTGTGAAATCGCTTTTAACATCTGTTTTTTTGCTAAAAGTTTATTACGCTATTCACTTATCTATATTATCCTTGTTTCATAGTTTGTTCCCTCACTAAATATGATGGTCATAAAACATATCTTACTCTGTTTTTTTTGGCATTTCCTTTCCCCCACTTTGGGGTTATGCTAGTAAATGTAGTTTCCTTTGTGTGAACTACTGACATGATTTAGTATTATTCTCTCCGTTTTGCTTGTTTTCTATTGTCTGGGTCGTTTCTTTCTTAAATACCATTTTTGAAGAGTTGTTTTGCATGCCATGAATCCTAAACTTCACGAATATGGACACGGGAATGGATACAGACAACAAATTTTTAGAAAGTCAGGATTCAGTATGACTAGGAAACAATATATATATATATATATATATATATATATATGCAAAAAAGACCATGAAACAAACATTTCATAACACGGTTTCATGAATCTCAAAAAAACCACGAGACAAACATTTCATAATACAGTTTCATGAATTTCAAATTTGGAAATAAAGCCAAAAAAGAGAGATTTCATTAATATTAGTAGATCACTGCTATGTAAATATTACATGCAAAATGAGAGTCTCGTCACTCAAATCTATAATATCATATTCACTGTGCATTACAAATCAGAAATTCAAATTATGTATCATCAAAAATATCTTCGTCCATAAACTGAAGCTCCACATAATCTGTATCCTCTTGAGGTCTGGAGTTGTTGCTTGAAGATGCAGAGATGTCTTGTCATTATTTCTGGTTGATTTGGTGTAGCCTAGGATCTTGAATTAAGCCACAATTCTGTTGAAGCATCCACTGAGAAAATATCTGTCACAAATGCGTGAAAAATTCCTTCAAACTCTCATAAAAACGACCAATATCTTTCCAGAACAGAAAAAACACTCAATTTCCTCAAAGATGAGTTCTTGTGTGCTTAAGGGAGGAGGCCCAAGCCCTCTATTTATAACATGAAAGGTAAGAAATCTGGGTTAATGTCTTTTTTTCGTGTTTTCTGTTTTTGTTTTAGTGACAAAAACACTGACCGTAATGACTAATATGTTTGTCGAGCGTTTCCATTGTATGGATTCAACATTTTAGAAGCTGGATACAGGGTTTTAAATATCAGACAGCGCGAAACGTTTTTGTGGTGCTTTGTACAAATTTTGGTATCCGAAATGGGGATCCGTGTTTCAGATACCTTGGTCTGGATTTTTTTGTTAACATAGCTTGAATTTTAACAGGGTAACCTTGTTGCTCAAATCTATGTACCCTTTCGTGTAATTATGTTGGAGTGATAACTGCTAGTTGCTAGATAGTAGAAAAGCAATCATGGTTGTGCCCAATATGTTGGCTTTCACCTCAGGTTTTTCTTCCTCTGAATGAAGTACAAATTTTGTTCTAATGGATAATTTGGAAGAGTAACTAGGCATGGGCTTCTGTATATTTGAATCTGTCTGGTTCATATTCATCTAGATCACAACTTTTTGGTAGTAATTAGGCAGGAAAACACCTCTATATTTTTATGTGTCTCGGAAGTGATCATGTTCGTCTAGACCACAACTATTATTGCCCTTGTTGTCCTTGTACGTTGCTTTCTATTAGGTATAATTCTGGAACCAGATAAATCACTGGCAGTGTTTGTACTTCATTCAGTGAACAGTCTGGCTGAAGTTTTTATTGAATTTGAACTGATTTTCTAACTCTGAAAGCCTTCAATTTCTGTTTATAGAGGCAACTGACTTGTGCCAGGATCTAAGCCTTGGTGTTCATGAGATACATGCTCACGACTCGGTGTATAGAGGTTAAAATGTATATGGAGGCTATGCAAGAGCAATGCATATTGCTGGACTTAAGAGCACTTTACATAAGCATAATCCATGTATCGGCTTTGCAGAAATATGTGCAGTGGCCTACTTTTGAATGCAATTAGTGCTTGAATTGGACTAAATATTGGTTCACAGAGGTAGTTGTTGGCAAGATTCTCAATAATCTGTGAGGTGACATGAAAGATAGCAAAGCATATGCCCAACTTGCTTCTTTCAATTAGAACTGGCTACTTTTTGCTAGCAAAACTAAACATCTAACAGTGGATAACTTTATGGCTTCAATTTAAGCTAGGAAACAGGAGTTCCTTGAAATGCCTTAATAGATTTCAGAGACATAACACAATCTTTACTGGACACACTGATGGCTTATCTTTGGACTACATTGGTACCATGACTGATGTGAAACATGAATTGATAACACAGTAACCAATCTTTTTTTTTTAATAAATTTTGTTTCCAGTTGCCTTTATGTAGTACATTGCTTTCTAAATTTGGATGACTTCATTCTGTTATGATTTTTTCTGTAACTTGAAGATTTCAGAATCTTATGAAAATGTATTACCTAAAATCTGAGTGGGCCTATAATGGTTAAGAACATGTGTTTTTTCCTAAGAGGTCACAAGTTCAAATCCAGAGGGGGTAGGGTATGTATACCTTCGTAGACTTTACCAGTCAAATCGCTGGGCGGAGGGGGTCCCTTGTCCCACAAACAAGGGGGTCTCATACACCAATTTGGTGTCTGGCTTGGTCGTGACCTTAAAAATAGATTATTATTATTATTATTATTATTATTGATATGATGGGGAAAGGGTAAAGAAATTTTTGATGCTGAAATAACTTCGTTAGCAACTCATTAAGTTTTCATTTATCTTTCATGCATGACTGATGTCTGAGGTGTTGGGATTAAATCAGCTCTGAAATGCTATATGAAGTTTATGATTGAATTGATGCATTTTTGACCTTTGATTTGTCAGGAAAAGAGAAGACACCTGAACTTGATGATGGAGGCACTGGTGGTGGGCCAGGTCGTGATGATGGTGGAGGTGGCGGGGGTGGAGGATGGGGTGGATGGTCTGGGGGTTTCTTCCTTTTTGGTTTTCTTGCATTTCTTGGTTTTCTGCAAGATAAGGAAAAAGAGGGGCCCTACGGGGACGACGACAGGAGAACGAATCGACAAGCATATCGATATTAGCCAGTACAGTTCTAATTGTTGAGAATGTAATACACTGATGTCATGTTTGACTGTAGTCAGTAATTTTTCTTTATATTCTTTTTATTGTCGTGGTATACTTGTCTCTGTTGAAACTGTAATAGGGTTCGATGGCAGTCTATATAAAGAATAAATTTATGACATTGGCATCTTCCGTTTTTCCTTTAGTTGGTGATCTTATTATTCTTGCTACTACCACCACATCAAATTCAGTAATCTGTCTTGGGTTCGTTGATCCTTGTAGCTTGCTTCTTACATACGCTTATTCTTGATTTTTAATGTTTCGTACATGATTGATTTTACTGGTGTACTTTGCTATGCTTAAATTAGGATAAAAAACATGTAGAAGAAATAATTTTTTCCTTTTTAATGGATTTCAAATGATATGATCCGGGATTACAAAAAATTGCTCAAGAGGCCTTTGTCTCTTAAAACATGTAGAACTCTCTCTTGTACTTTGTTCACTTCTGTTTGGAGATATGAGTGAGATTCTTTTTCTCAACAATCGACCACACCCACACACAAATTGTTTTTGTTTAACTTGAAATTTGTCACGTACCCGTGTTTCACCAAGGTTCAAGGATGGCAGGATGAGGTTGTTGGGGGGACACGTTTCAAGGATGATGTTCTTAAAAGTTTCTCTCAAGGACACACCCAAGTGATCAAACATACAACCATTAGAGTTAAGTGGCTCTTACCAAGGTGACAAAAATTTGAAGAGTACACAACAAAACATACAACCATTCGAGTTAAGTGGCTCTTACCAAGGTGACAAAATTTTGAAGAGAACACAACAAAACTAGAAAGATCAAATCATGAGAATTCAATCCCAATGTTGGAGAGGAACTTATTTGATGAATTAATTATTCTTGAACTTTAATATGTCAAGAAGGTTTATTTAGTGTGGGTTCTTGATTTAACTTGTTGGGTACACAGGGAAATCATAAGGCTTAATGATTTTATGCAGTGTGGGTGCTACCTTTTATCTCTGCAATTCTTCAATGCCTATGTTATATACATTAACGAGGGAAGAAGACTTTATCAGTGGAAGGAGCATCCCCTCTAGGGTACCCATATCCAACAGAGTTGTCTAGCTGCAAAACTGAAAATTGCAAGGCTTAATGCTCTGATGCGAGTGGCATGCTAATTTTTATTTCTGCAACTCTTCAGTGCCTTATATGCAATATACACTAGCGAGGGCAGAAAAGTTTATCAATAGAGGGAGCTTCTCATCTGGGGTCCACATAAGATAATTGTCTAATTTGTAAAACTGAAAATGCATGAAAATTTAAACCTAATATAAATATGAAATTCAAAAAATTATAATCTACAAAATAAATAAACTAATTGTCTAATTTTCAAAACTGAAAATGCATGAATATTTAAACCTAATATGAATATGAAATTCAAAAAATTATAATCTACAAAATAAAATAAACTGAGTAGCATTAAATAAAATAAATGAAGTTTACTCATGTTGAAATAAACTCTAAGTTAATGGTAATTAACACTAAATTAAAATACTCTAAGTTAATGGTAATTAACACTAAATTAAAATATGTTGAAATAAACTCTAAGTTAATGGTAATTAACACTAAATTAAAAGTTAGGTAAAATCTAAGTTAGTTCTCAATGAGCAAAAGCTAAATTGAAGGGCATAAGTTGAAATAAAAGAAAAATTAGGTCATTTAAATAAACTAATTGAAGAGAAGTAAAAATCAAAATCCTCTGTAATTTTTTTTTGTTTTAATATAAATTGTCTAGAAAAGTTGATACAACTTCTATCAAACTATTTACAGAAGATGATCATGCACATTTTTTTCCCTGCTAATTTGATTCAAAGAAGCTATGTACTAAATTAGCAAAACTAGGAAATGAATCAAAAGTACGTTTTATTGAGATCTTAAATTTGTGTGTTTTTTATTTTTCTAAAAACAGATTACTATCTAGTTAAATAAAACCAAATCTATTCTAAGCGTCCAAAGTCGAACTTCAAATTCTGAACTACTGGATTAGGAAAGCCACAACAATGAGAGGATTAGGAAAGCCAAAACAATGAGAGCCAAAGCAATGAGAGGACACAGAAAAAACCAAAAGTACAACCAAAACCAAAACAATAAAAGCCAAATCAAACAAGTGTTTTTGAGTTCTGTAGGTAATGTAGAGGGTCTAAAAAGTTCTTCCAAAAAGGTAAGAATAAGAATTTTTAATTCATTTTACAACTTGACCCAACTCTTGAACAACATTGAGAAATTTTATCTTTTATAAATGAAATTAAACTGAAAATTAAAATTAAATTTTGCAAAAGAGAAGATCTTTTAGCTAGCCCAGACCGGAGGAAAGTAAATATTAGATTCAAACCCATCAAAACTAACCTTTTGAAAATCTAGGAACCAACAAAACAGTTCAAAAAAAACTTTAATTAAAATAATACATTGAAAACCCAGCAATAGACCAGAACCTAGAGTCCATGAAGGTTAGTAAGGATTTTCTTACTTAAGTGCAAATTACTCCCAAACTTGATTTCTCATTGATTCTTGATTTCTACACTAACCCAGAAAATTTTAAAATATTTAAACACTTGTCATACAAATATTTGTTCTTAAATGAAATGGAAGCAAAGGATTATTCAATGCAAAGTAAAAAAGGATGGGGGAATCTGCTTGTATCAACTCAATGGTGAAGATGGAAAGAAAACTACAATTGAAAAACCAAAAGCATGGTAAAACTTGACCATTTAAATTTTGCGAAGGAAATTTAATTTCCGAAACTACTGACACTGTGATCCCTACGTAATAAATTATAGAAAAAGATATGGTATGTGAAAAATCAATTCTAACAACCTCATTGGATGGAAAATTGCATATGCACATCCAATTGTCACCATTCAAACCATAAACATCATAAAAACAATCAAGTCACACTCTTTGGAGCCAAGCACTACTCTATATCATACATCACAACAATATTACAATTGTGTCATGGATAGATTTTAAAAATCATCGTGGGGTATTTATATGCACAATCCACCAAACTATTACTTAATTGTACTTAAATACTAATCGTTTAATAAAAACTCTGAAATAGTATAGTATTAATTACATTGTTGCCCTAAACACTCAATATATATTTCAAATTCCTTAATAAATAAAAGTAAAATTTAGAAACAACACTAAGCATAATGAATTTCCTCCAAACAAACCTGCTATAAGCATGTTGTAGACCCATAATGAAACCACCTATACACCAGAGTAGATCCATCTTAACTTCAAAGCTATCAGGGGTTGATAGGGATCAAATTCTTCAAGGTGCAAACCTTTCCTCAAATTTTTTCAATCTAAAAAATGTTCACCTCAAGGCACTTGATTCCTTTTTGCACATAATAGATCCAAACTTAAGATGGATCTACGTTGGTTTCATTAGTTCTTTGTGTGTGTGTGTCAACTCCATGTTGATCATAGAAGGAATTACATCCACCAGTGCACTGGATCGATATTCAAAGAATTAAAAATCACTGAGTAAATGGCATTTGCTGAAA
>JASDQU010738555.1:33281-65040 GCA_032191745.1 Picea mariana | reverse complement strand
TTCCAACCATTAGGTCCCATAAATGTTGCACTTCCCCTTGCGGTCACCTCGATCGATTCATCTCCTGCTCCAACTGAAGCTGACAAAGCCACCCAGTTCATTGAGCGGATCCAGCACATCTGCCAATAGGTTCAAAATATCCTACAGAAGTCCAATGACAAGTACAAGCAGCGCCATGATCAACATCGGGTGCCACATAAGTTTCAGGTGGGCGAAAAAGTTTGGTTATACTTGCAGAAAGAACGCCTTACAGGACCCCATCGAAAGCTTCGCCCACTCCATTATGGGTCGTACACCATCACCAAGGCTGTGGGGGATAATGATTTTGAGCTCAACATTCCTCCTTTCCTTGGCCTGCACCCAGTGTTCAACGTGGCAGAACAGATGACACTAACAGAGCTCAACCCCAACAGCATACAACAGGCATCTACTGATCAGATTGTGGACACACAGATCAAGGGCACTCGACAGCAAAGGATCCATCTTTATCAAGTCGCCAAAGCAGGGCAGCTCATGCACCAAGGCAAGTGGCTCACCCAAGGCCAAATTCAGCAGAATTTTCTCATCTGATGGGGGAACTCAATGCAATGGAGACCATTGTTTCCTAAGGAGGGAGGATTGATCCAGGTGGATATCGGTGATCACCCACCTTTTCCAACTGGCTCAAAACAATTTTCTGGCAATTTTGGTAATTTACTATTTTTAGCAGTTTTTCGGGTCCTGAACTTCCGGAGCCGTTTTGAGGCCCTAAACGACGTTTTTTGGGAAAACTGGGAGCAACAAGAAAGTTCTTTCGATGTTGCTCACTCAAAAGTTGTAGTCCTCGGATAGATATTTCTAACGAGGTATTGAGCGCGTCAAACGGAGATCGTATGCAAACGTTACGACCCCGGGAAGTTGATGTACTGACTTACCCAAACGAGACCCATATGACTTTTGGCACTTCATCTCCTAGGGTTAGGTTTTTGGATGTCTAGGGTTTTTGACATTCTTGTTTATTGTAAAAAGGCGTTTAGGGCCTCATGGTAACCAGTTTTTTTGCGAATGAGCGCAGTTGTCACATCTCTTCTTAGAGATAAGCCGACACCATTCTAGCAATCTTGTTTTCCACTGCATTTTACAGTTTCAACTTATCTCCTTATTGAATAGAAAACCAGTTTTACCGTATCTCTGTTATTTTGTGTTAAGGATCTGTTAATAATCTGTAGTCATTTTGTTCTGCTCATAAAATCCAAATCACTTATATTCCACGTTATAATCTTCATTTAAACATGTGGGGGGGAGTCGGGAAAGAGTTTTTTAATCTTACATGAGTTTATCAGCAGGGCGCCTAGTTCTTGTAGGGCTACACTATTTGTTTTTCTGCCTTTCTTCCGCCTTGCCTACTTGGGTGAGTGTTTTGGTTGTTCATCGCATGTTTTGATTCCCAAGTGTCCTATCTCACCATGCATGCGCTTGATCCCTTTAGATTTCGCTTCCTCCCTTAGGAGGAAGAGATATTGGATGTGATTGAGTTGCTCCGCTGGCACATTATCTACTCCCTGCCTTTTCCATTGCTCCAGTATGTTCAGTAGATCTATTCCTTCCCTCTCCACAATGTCTCTGAGATCTGGGTCTTATGTTCCTACCTCGCTTGGTGTCATCTACGAATCTTCGTCTACCTCCTGCATTGGGGTGTTGGCATCTTCGTTCCCTCCTTCCATAGGACTTGTGCTACCTCCTTGTTCTCCCTTGTTGCCTAGAATTTATGTGTTCTCATGAGTTGCTTGTTCTCTAGCTTCCTTAGCTTTCGTCTTTTCGTTTCCTCCTTCTTCCCCTTGGTTGGGCATGCCTTTTCCTTCTATTCTAATCATGGCTTATGAGTTTCTTCATGTTGGGGCCTTGCCTTGTCTTTTGTTTCCTCTGCTTTTGTGATTTGGCTTCACAAAACCGTCATCATCCTGATGTAGCTTGGTGTTTTCCGTTTCTTGTTTTTTACTGAGAGGACATTCTCTTAGTAGGTGTCCATGTTCATGACATCTTCTGCATCGAAACGGAATCTGTTCATATCTATGCTTTGTATCCATTCATCATCCCTAAACTCCGGGCTTATAGCTTCTGGGAGCGCCCCCAAAACATCCATCTCTATGCAGATCCTTGCATAGGATGTATATCTGCCTTTTAGAGTAGCTTCCGATGTCTTGACATATTTTCCGAGCTTGTTCCCTATGGCTTCGAATGTGGACTACAGCCAGTAGTCTAACAGTAAGGAGTAAAGCCTTAGCCAGACAAGGACATTTTTAAAAGTTTCTTTCTCTGGGGAAAAGTTTTCCTTCCATGGACGCATGTACAGCCCCGCTGAGGTGTGGAAATATGCCCCCCCCCCCTCAAAGAATTTATCCATGTCCTCCAGATTCATAAAGACTACTGTGAAGAATCCTTTCGAGCCTAGGTGGAGTTCAACTTCTCCACTTGGCTTCTAATGGTATTTTATCCAATTGCGCAACGTTTTTTTATGTGGGCCACAGGCCCATGAACTTGCAGATCAGTGCATGAGTCTTCATCTGATCCCAGAAGAGTTGTGTTTGGGGGTCTTCCAATATAACCTTGGGTATCAGTGTTGTTTTAGGTTTACACAGGTTGCGCCCATCTACCCCACTGGGGTTCGTCGTTTCTTGCGCACTTTTCTGGGCTTCTCTGACTTCTTCCCCCACGCGATCACTTTTTTCTTGGTTGCCCTCTTGATTCTTTTTCGATCCTAATCCCAAGGTGCCTAGTAGAGGTTCTTTGAAACCGACGCCTCGTGGGCCTTTCCCTCTATCCACCACTACCTGTTTGTAGGAGGGAGTTCCATTCCCTCCCCCTTTGGTAACCATGTTGGTCGTTGCTGAGACCGTGACTGTTAAACCTTAGATCGAAGTTTTCTCTAGAGCCCAATCAACTTCCATCTCCCTGATCGATAATATATCAAATTTGATTGTTTTGTTATTTTTAATTTAATAAATAATTTACAATAAGAATGAAATTTTTATAAATTTTGAAAAAATAAAATAATTTTATTTCCATATGCTTGTGTTTTAATGCTCAGAGCCGAAACCATGATAGAAAAACCTATTCCTTAGCGAGCGTTAGCGAGAGAGAAAGGTGGACAATAGTGAGCAATTGATAGGAGCGGAGCCAACCTCTGACTAAATTATTCCCTATCGAGAGTGTGTGAGAGATTGTGGAAAGAACTTTTTATTTATTTTATTAACAACATACCTTTGAATTGGGGAAGGGAAACATCAAAGAAAATTGGAGATGGAAACATTGGAGAAAGGATTGAGCTTCAATTTTGTTTTGAACACTACGTTGTATTTGTTTATTTTCCCCTTTTGAAAAGAAATCATCATAGAGTTGTAAAACTTATAAAGTCGAAGAAAACTTCAGAAATCGAACAAAAAAATGGTTCTTACTCAACAGTGATAAGACATGCAACCGAGTTGTATTTAAGCCTAGAGCTTGGTAGTTCACATTTATTAAAACATTGATCAATACATTACCCATCTCCATGTGGTTGGCCATGTGCTAAGTTGAATTGAATACTCTACAACTACCACGAAAAGCACTATAAAGAGATCCGAGTAAAAAATACGATTTCAACTCATTGGACCAAGGTTTTATTTTCAGTGAGCCTTTAGTTGTAGCGAATCCAATTTTGGTTTGAAAGTTACATACAATGAAGCTTCCACTGATCAGATATTAAGCTACATTGTGTTTCTACTCAACAGATACCAAAAAATTTGAAGCAGTATTTATGTTTAACAAATAGGTAAGATTGTTGAAATGGTTTTTCTCTTCTAGAAAACAGTTTGGAGTGTGTGTTGCAAGTATTAGATACATCGTAGGGTATTGACATACAGAGGTGCAACTGCAAAATTCAGTGGAGGGACGACGACATATTGAAGGTTACATGGTGAATTTGATAAAGCTCGTTATGAATCATGTTTGAAAATGAGTTCCGATTAACTTGAATTCACGATGTAAGTTATAAAACATTTTAAAAGAGCAATGGATAAATTCAATTTTATTTTTTTAACATAAAAATATTTAAAATCTCAGAGATTTCATGCTCTACTATGGACTTCCCAGGAAAGATAATTGCAGGTTCTGAATTCCAGACAACACCAAGAAAGTCTCCAGAAATTGAAACGCACAAATATTCTCGTCGATCTCGCGGTGCATCGGATACAAATTGCAGCTTGTTGAATACAATTGCGAGCTATGCCAAATTGGCAGCTCCTCGATCTCACGGTGCATCTGATACAAATTCCAGCTAGTTGAATACAATTGCGAGCTATGCCAGATTGATAGGTTAGGCATTTAGTTTCTGCATTCAAGTCATTGCAGGGCGAATCCGCCATGCCAGCGGGGAGCGGATCCAGTGGATCTGGCGGATCTCATGGGGTGAATAACCATACGCAACAATTGAATGCCGATGTGGAGGGAACGAGGGGACATGTTACGGCAATCAATTGTTTTACGGTGAGTGGACATCTTACCGTGATCGAATAACAAAGACACGCATGACATCCACCATGCATGGGATGGCATGGGATATCCACCATAATCAATAACCATGCAGCAGCCTCCCCATCATTGGGCTACTGCATGGTGGATAGCCTCTGCCTAAAACGACTACGCCTTGATTATTAATAAATAATTTAATCCATCTCAGCTATGGACGGTAATGTGGCTTATTGACATACAAGTGAGATTTCCTTGGGAATATGGTTGGCACAAACAATGATATTTAAAAAGTAGTTTTGTATTTACATTCATATGGGAAACACAATGTAAAAAAAAAAACAATTACTGAAGGGCAACTAAACCAAAACATTGATTTTTAAAAAGTAGTTTTTTATTTACATTGATATGAAAAACACAATGTAACTATTCGAATAAAAAGTCATGTTGTCGGGTCAAAATTAATTTGACTCAATACAACCATGACTACAATGGCTAGCATAAATAGGTTGGCTAAACTATAGACACCAAAAGACCTTCAAACACTTCTTATGTAACAAATAGCCAATTCAGCAAAGAGAATGAAGAGCCGAGAGTTGAATTTGTATAGAGGGTAAATTAGCAAGTTTCTTCATCATGAGCATCATTAAGCCCTGATTCAAGACTGGAGTTGTTGCTTGAACATTGTGATCCACTAAAGGTAGTGTGCATTGATCCAGATTTGGTCTAGAATATTACCCAGAATCAAACTCCAACAAAACACCAATTCTTTTTTTGCAGAGACTGGCCATCCATATTTCACCCTTGGAGCAATGGGCCAACTATGTATAAGGGCACTTGCATAAACACATGTCAAATATGACTTCTATGTCAAAGTAGGGTCACTAAGCTATTTCCTTAAACATGTCATTTTGTCTTACCATAAGCATTCAATTGAAAACAAAAAACTATGTTGCACAAGTTTTCAGAATGCAGGAACATCCAAAACGTCGGTATGGGTATCATAATCGCTAGAGGTTTCACCCAAATTTGCTGAAAACAAGTTGGGGTGCCAAAATTATATATTATATATATATATATATATATATATTTGCACAAGTTTTCAGAATGCAGGAACATCCAAAACGTCAGTATGGGTATCATAATCGCTAGAGGTTTCACCCAAATTTGCTGAAAACAAGTTGGGGTGGCAATTATATATATATATATGGGAAAATGGGGGAGTCAAGCGCATTAGGAAGCACTCTAATGCTCTTTAAAGTTTAAACCTCTAAACCATTAATACTTATTACTATTAACAAGACAATATAAATATGCATTAAACTATTATTATTTTTATTATTTTTTTCTACAGAAAAAAACCATTATCTTGCTATTCCATTATACAATCAAAGATAAATGTACATATTTGCATAAAGCACTTTTCTTTAAGACTCCAAAAAAACTATCCCTCCCATTCCATAGCCATATAAGGTCCAGATATCAAATTTCATGACCTATTATCCTCCAACAAAAAACATGACTATCTGTACAAGGATCAATACATCCGCCCCTGGTAGTTTCTGCTGGATTATAGAACAAAAACAAGAAGTCCTCCGTCATAAACAAAAAAGACAAAAGCCATTAAAATAGGACAAAATGGTCTCGAGAGACCACTTCGCCATCTCTGAGCTATTCATAATAGCAAGTGCCTGGAACACCTATGAGAGCCTTTTACGACATCAAATCGGCATCAACATGTAATTCCCTAAAAATATGTAAAAACTCAATTCTATCAAAGGCAGCAACACAATCCTGGATTCTTTGGCCCCAATAATGATGGGCAATGCTTCTGATTTCCCCTTTACCTGATATCCAGTTAATGACAACCTGAGAATCTCCATAAACCTGTAAACAATCCATTTCCAACTTTAAAGCCAAAGACAGCAAAACCCACAAACCCAACACCTCCGCTTTTGTGTTTGTGCCCACACCTCCAGCCATCCATCCCCTGAAGAAACTGGATTGATTCACATGCAAGACAAAACCGGCTCCACAAACACCCCATTGAGCAGCTCCATCAAAAAACCCTTTGACAAGGATTTCTGTCCTTGGTAAATCAGAAATGGTCCTGGCAGATTTCTCTCTGGGTTGCTTCTGGTGCTCTTGAAAAGAGCAAATAATTTTATTTACCAAAATCTCCAAAGGATGAACTTTATTGTTAAATACTAAATAGCAAAGAGTTCCTATAACACCAAATACCCCAACAAGTAAAACCCGAGAGAGCCTTCAAAGATTTATTTTTGTTTGTCCATAATTGTAAATTGTTCTCCAAAGAAACCTCTCCCCAATGAACATCAAATCTCAAATGACATTTCAACATATAACAAATGTTTTTTGTGAAAACACAGTGAACAAAAAGATGTTCGATGGTTTCTTCAGCAGTTTTGCACAGACAACAAATATCGGGTCCTTGCCACCCTCTTTTCAACAGCGAATCCCAAGTCAAGATCTTCTTATTTAAGCATAGCCAGAGAAAACACTTAATATTAATAGGAAGGTTCCACATCCAAATCTTCTCCATCCACCAGTGCACTGGATCGATATTCAAAGAATTAAAAATCACTGAGTAAATGGCATTTGCTGAAATAATACCTGTCCGATGACCTGTCCAAACCAAACTATCGTCATCAGCACCTAATCTGATACCAGCTTTATGCAAGCCAGCAATATATGAGTTCCAACAAAAGCTCCAGATACCACTCAACAACACATAATTTGACAAATATTATGTATTTTTTTAGTGTTTTTTCTTTACTTACAATCATTGTTAATATATTTTATTATAAAAAGGGTTTGAACTTTGACCGAATCAATTTATTGTTAATATATTTTATTATAAAAAGGGCTTGAACTTTGACCAAATCGACGAGAAAAGGCCCAATTACCCCAGTTCTTAGACAAATTTTGAAACCACCTTGGACCTTTGAAAAGGTACACTTACATGGGATCATTGATGGTGAATCAAAATGAAAGGATGAATAACGAGGTATTCAAACAAACGTAAGACACGACAAACATTGAAAAGATGGACTTCATACACCTCTGGGAAACAAAGCAACAACCATTAAACCTGCAATCAATGCCCTGACTACGACCCAATGAGTGCATCCCATACAAATAAGCAGATTCACAAGGGTGTGTCCATCTCAGTTGGCAGTTTGTGAGCCCAGCTGCACTAATGAGGCATTGTAACCTAGCAGAAAGATGTGCCAAAACACAGGTAATTTGGACCCCACACGGCTGAGAATGCACGGAATGCCATGGGAACGACATGACTCTCACCCAAAAGCTCCAGCCAAACTCCCAAAGCTTCCGAAATCACTCTGAAAGTTCCAGAAACGTTTCCTACATGTTCCAAAACATCTAGAACTTGGTAAATGGCGAAAACGGGTTCCCCAACTCCAAGGGGCAGTTCCATGCAACTAGGGAAAAAAACAGCTTTCGAAAATTTGTAGGAAGTTTATGTGAACTTTGCAATCAATATATCCTTCCATATGATATACTTATCAGTGAACACTTGTCATCCACCTAAACATTTGCTAAAAAACATGAAAGAATTGGGATAATTAGAACATGTGTTTCAAAGTCTCGAGATCTCCATAGGCTCTACACACTACTCGATTAATCCATTTCTTAATCAGAACAATCCATATGGAAGCTCATTCCAAAGAAAGAACCACTTGGAACAAGTTTGTTTACCATCTATAAAGCAATTCTAGTTGCTACACAGCAGCTGAAATTAACCAAGATAAAGATCTAACGGTGATATCAAGCAATTTGGTTGTACTTCCTAATAGGAAAATCATTATTATTTTCTGCACTGAGAAAGGAATGCAACTTGAATAACCTTAATTACTGTAGTGTAAATCTCTTTATCTAAATTATCAAACCCAAATCTAACCTAGAGCTCTTTCCGTAGGAAATGATAAAAATCAAAGAATGTGCAGCACGTTAGAGCAAGACCGTCTGAGGTGTAACAAGGAATCCTTAGTTCACATGGAAAATAATAATAACTTCACAAACTATCTCATATCAAAGAAAAAAGAACTAAGCATTGTTGTGAAAAAATTGCACTACAAATAGTTTAGACATCTCTTCAATCTGTAATTCCCAGTACTAGCACAAGACTTAATGCATTATCACCATGTGTATCCTGCAAGCCTATGCAATCATTCAAGTAAATTGACACAAACTCCAATTTCCAACTCTTTTTTTCAATTTGGCTGTAAATTCCTCTGAAGTGACAAGCACACGGTCTTTGGCCAAACAGCAATATCAAGCAATGAGACCACAAATTATTTGATGTGTCCCAGAGAACTTAAATAACAGAGCACATACATTTTACCATACTAATATGCCACATTGATATCTGAACCAACAGTGTTCAGTCCCCCGGTAAAATAACCCCACACAACTCTCATATTACATGCTCTTCAAAAAAATCCAACCAGGGCGCAGAATTGTATCCATTGATGTACAGAAGCAGTTAAAACTGTGCAAACTATCCTGTCGATGAATCATATCCTACAGAAGCCCCATCAACTGTTATCAGGTACTGTTTGTTTGGTGATGAATGTGCCAACAGTTTTCAACCATTGCATTAGACTTCGGTGTTCTTTCACATAAAGCCAAGCTTGGAGAAAACGAAAAAGGCCCTCATTTATGCCCCGTTCTTCCAAATATCTGTGGAATGCTAGCTGGAGTTTCTTATCAAGATCCCTACAGTGTACACAAATAGTATCAGATTCTAGACCCAGACTAATTTTCAAATAGATCTAGAAATCAAAGGCAACTTTGATCTCACATAAAAAATTAGCTGGAGCAATAAAACTAATCCAATAAAATCTCAGAAAACTAATATTAACTCAGGAAAGTTTCCATCTTTTATAAGATTGAAGAGCCTACTTACTGAAAACTAGGTCCCTCATAACCTTCAGGAAGGATCAATGTCCGCTTTGAGATATCCTTTCTATCTTTAAGAGCTACCGATTGTATTCCCATTGCATCAGGATAAAGATCACATATAAACTGCAGAGCAGGTCCTTCATCACCCTTCAAAATAGCAACGCTCAAAAAAAGTTGGCTGAAGTTTTCTTCATCACTGTCATCCACTTCACCATTCTGTCCAAAAACTGCTAAACGCAACACTGAGACCTTAATCTCCTCATGGTTAAAAGTTCTTGACAAAACTGGGCCATCCGTGTCCAGTGCACCTTTAATAACAACGAATGGTTTTGGAGGGCCTATTTTCTGCGACACCCTGACACAACTTAGAATAAATTTATGTTGCTAGCGAAATACATTATTTTGTAAGTTTATTATAATGGTCTGCTTTACTATAACACTGCATCTAAAATTTCAAAACCACCAGCTACCTAATAACCCCATTTGAGAACAAGCTATAACCGACCTACTGACTATATTCGCAAGCAACAATCCTGCTGACTATATTCACCAGCAACAATCTTACAGAATGAAACTAAATAGCTTTTATGGAACTTCCATTGTGATCATGCTTCCTTCCCCTTTTCTTTAAAATTTCAAAACCACCAGCTACCTACTAACCCCATTTGAGGACAAGCTATAACTGACCTGCTGACTATATTCACAAGCAACAATCCTGCTGACTAAATTCACCAGCAACAATCTTACATAATGAAACAAAATAGATTTTATGGAACTTCCATTGTGATCATGCTTCCTTCCCCCTTTTCTTTTGTATCCATAAATAATTGGTTATAGTCATTCAAGTAATCTGTTATAACCCAATATGATAAGCCTTATTTTATAGCTTCTACACAGGGTTTAATATTATAACAGTGTAAATCTTAAGTTTTCATACTTTTATGGTTAAATGATACTTTCATCAACTTACCAACCAATGCAGAATCGAAAAATAACTTGACTATAATATGCCTCCCTGAATGAGACAACATTCATTTCTTATATGGGTAGTGATTTTTCTGTCTACAATTCACTCGAATGAATAGCATCATATTCAGAACATCCTAATACTATAAATCTAAAATACAAAACAATATTTCCAACTACCAGATTTCAGAAGCAAATGCACAGTTGATCTAGTGAATTTTCAGCCCCATGGCGCAACCTGAAAACAAAATCGAAAACAGATGCACAGTTGATCTGGCATTTATTCAACCCAACAAAGCAACCTCAGAACAACCATATTTCTAGCAAATTTTTGAAAACTAGAAATTAATAGCTCCATAAACTCTTAAATCTTTCCCCTCTCAAATGCCAGAACATCGTAAAAATGATAAATGAATCAGAATTATAGTCACATCATTCAATACTTTCACTTATGCCTGCAACAAGTAAACCAAAACAAATCATTTCTTGGTTGCTTTGTCTACCAATGCAGAGTTGTTTAAGAGGGAGATACAGATTCCACATTGAGCTGTTTTATGCAATAAGATGTAATAATCAGGGTGTCACAGCATTTATCTATCTTTGCTGACATGGAAGAGAGATATCTCTATAAGTTGTCTGCATACATGTTTTGGCATTAATTTTGTGCAGTTCACTCACATTTTTTTTATAAGAGCTGGCAGCAAAAAATGCATAGGGAGCTGTGTCTCTAGTGCAAGGTTCTGTCTAGAAACTCCTGTCAGAGTATCTATTGTAATCCAGTCTCTGCTTCAACTGCATTATCTACTAACTTTATTAGTGATCTAGTGGTAGACTAGGAGGAGATTAATTGGAAGACAGTCACAATGAGCTACATACACAAAATTCAATATCATAGCGTGATGTCAATGCCCTCTTTCTTCTGATAGCATTTATAGGTTAATCCAGATTACATAATTCAAGAGTCTGTTGATGTAATGGCTTCTAACTTTATGTTGTAATTTATAAATGAGGATAAAGATTAAAAGTTTCTACAGAATAATGTCAAGGTGAAATTAAGTATCTGGAATGAAGTATCAATTTCTTGTTTACTAGGACATTAATTTGAGTCTACCATAAAAACTTGGCAGTTATGTATTGCGTCTTTATATTTTTTTGACAAAAACAAAAAATATTACATCTGAGGAAATAACAGAGACCCAGCTATACATGTAGGCCATTACAGTTTCAAAATTCAAAGCACCTCTCTCGCCCTGTCAGCATTCCTTCAGACGTTTCCTGGAATTACAGAGATGGCTTGGATATTTCTTATAAAAATTTAAATTCAGATGGTCTATTAAAATTATCACCTTTTTAACCTTACAAAAACAAGTAACCAAACAAAAAAAAGGCGGTTAAAAGGCAGAAAATCACAGCTAGCCGAGTCTATGCAATATTGGGCATCACATCTGGCTGCTGCTGCCTTCTTTATCATCTTCATACAGAAGGCTGTCTTCTTCGTCACTCTCTTTTTTTATGACTAATGCAATATTGGGCATCACATCTGGCTGCTGCTGCCTTCTTCATCATCTTCTTACAGAAGGCTGTCTTCTTCGTCACTCTCTTTTTTTTTTGATGACTAGACTAGAGCTTACACGTTTAGGAGTCAGAACTGTAACCCAAGAGATCTTCTTCTACAACTTGGAGAATCCCATGATCTGTTGCTCCTGAATGGTCTACCGTGCTTTCCTGACTCTGGCAGCTTCACGAGTTTCCCCCTCAGTGGAGGGGAGCCAATGTGGTCAATTATGTCCTGACCAACCAGAAGCTCCTCCCTTATATCCTTCACTTTTCAGTATCCCTCCTCCCCCTCACGGATCATGCCCCCCTTCACTTCTCCCTCAGCGGTCCCACCCCCTGCAATGCTCCATATACTATTATTAACTNTTCTCCCTCAGAGGTCCCACCCCCTGCAATGCTCCATATACTATTATTAACTTTGACTCAGAATTTGTCGATATCTACACATATCGTCTTCACCAGCTGCTCCCTTCACCCCCTCACTTCTCATCCATCCAGACAGCGTTAGCCAAATATGAGCTTCTCCCTTTGGCTCTTTGGGATATGGCTCTTGACTGTAACCCCCATTCCATCAAGCATTTCACCCGTGCCCTTCCTCTTGGTTCTTCCCCCATGAACCATTGATTCAACTAAGAGTGCAAGCTTCACCATAAGCACCTCTATTTTGCCTTCACAAACAACCCCCCTCCTTCCCCTGCTCCAGAAATCTTGTTGTTGCCTTCTCCATCATAAAAATCAGGTTTCCCTTGCTTTGAGGAGACCTGAGCTCAGTGATGCCCTGACATTCTCCTAAAACCTTCTAGAAGACCCTTTTCCCAAGGATAACGCTCTCCACTCAATCTGGGACCCCAGTCCATGTTCTCTCATACCATCCCTTGTATGATATTCCCGCACAAGCCCCCATCTATATCACTCCCCCAGCCCCAGCCCCCCTCCTGCTATGTTTTCTCCTATGATGTCATTAGAAGCACAGTCAAAGTCATAGTCATGAGGACTAGCAGGGAAGCTAATGAAGAAAAGCCTCCAAGCCAAATTCCTCTAGCATGGTCTTTACTCCCTCAACTCCCACATTGTTGATATGTTTTATCATGTTGTTTGCTCTAGTTTCCCTCAAGCTTGGTCCTAGCACATCGTCTGCCCGATTTTCAAATCAGGGGCCATCTCAAATCCCAACAACTTTTGAACCATTGTGATTTGTCACTAGTGGGTTTCAACAAGGGTGACCCCTTGCACTAAACCTTTTGGGGATTTATATCAATGAGTTGGAGTCTTTTCTCTATGAGCAACATTCAAAGGGGGATGGGTGTCTCCTACAACATGTATTGATCTCATTGCTTCTCTTTGTTGGCAACTTGATCCTTTTGGCCCCTTGACCTAAGGTACTTCAAAGACAAATTGATGCCCTTTCTAGCTTTTGCGACCTTTGACACTCGATAGTAAACCTGGGTAAAACCAAGGTCGTGATCTTCAACACAATGTAGCATGCACTTTACTACCCTCATATTCACATGAGTGGTAATTGTGTAATTCTTTATCACATGACATTTTCAAGGGTAACTTGCAGGTATACTGAGGGACTATAGGTACTCACTCTTATTTTTGCTTGAGGATAGCCCTTCTTGGATGAGTCATCTCCCATATAGCTTGAGGATGGGTGAGGATAGTGATTCTCCTGATGGCTTCATTCATATTGCTTTCTTCATTTGTCACATGTGATGGATGGCATATGCCTTGGTTGATGACGACATGCTCATGGTTGATAATCCTTCATGATATTGCATGAGATGTCAGTTGCCTTGGTTGATGGATGGTGATCATGCTCATGGGTGTTGATTATCTTCATACCTTGATTCGACTTGTTAGATGATGGATGATGGATCATTTTTGCTTCGTGGTGTTGCTCCTTGCATTATTGGTGTGGTGAGTTATGACTCTATGGAGTAGTGCTTTAGTATCTTACATGTCTATTCACTCTTATGGTGGTACTTAATGAAATAAACAATTGATTCTATGGAGCACTCACCTTCTTGACACTAGATGCATGGTACTTAATGCTTGTAGTAGAGCACCCTGACTTATGACATGTCTATTCAGCTCCTATGATGATCTGTGACATGATAGACAGTGGATTATGTAGAGTGCTCGTCTCTTTGGGACTCCTTGCATATCACTTGTTGTTTTGGTGAAGCAACCTAGGGTTTCAGCGGTATTGGCATGATTGATGGCATCATACACTCTTGGTGACGGCACCCTAAGGTTTGGCATGTTTATTGTACTTTCATGATTATATTAAACACAACAAACATTTGTTCTCCTAAAGCACTCATCTCCTTAGCTTACTTTGCAGCACCATGGGGGGTTTTGACGAGGATTTTGGTGATCATATTCTATCGGACTCTTGTGATGGAGCACCCAAGCAAATTTGGTGTCTATTATGCTTCTACGGTGACATCTAATCATATAGACAACTAATTTAGTGGAGAGCTCACCTCCTTGGCATATTCTTCAGCACTTAGGGTTTCAAGGTAATCTTTTGACATGGTTGATTGATCACACATCTTGGACAAAGCGCCCTAGGATCTTTTGTGTCTATTATGTTCCTATGGCCATATTTGATATGACAGACACTTGTTTTGGTTGAGCGCCTTGCTTCATGATGGATTTCCAACACCTTGGCACAATATTCATGGGTTTTCAACATATTGGAGTATGATGGATGACATGGCCCACTTGGTGAGACTGCCTTGGAATTTATGGTGTCTATTGAGGTCTTGAGGTCACATTCTATGACATAGACACTTCATTTTGAGGAGCACTCCACTTCCTTGTGGTTCTTCAAGCATCTATGGCATGTATGGAGGGGCCAACCCGCTCCTTGTAGCACACTTGACTCCAACACTTGAGCGCTTGGCTTCCTTATCTATTTTGGAGTTGAGGATAAACTTTTTGATGACTAGACACCTCACTTCATTGGAGAACTCCATTGCTTGCACACATATGGAAGCATCTCTCATGGATCAAATCATTCTTTCATTGGATTGTGGATATGGCACACATGTGGAGGTTGTTGAGGCCCATTTGATGACATGGCACTTGATTAGGGTGTCTACTTTATGCCAGTCAACCTTCTACCTTGAGATCCACCTCATATACCTTGATCTATGGTGATTGCATACACTTTGGAGCCACACGTGCCACTTAGAGGGTTTCATGGAACATCTATTGAGGTTGGTTACACTTTGGAGATTGGACTTGATCACTTTGCATGTTCCACTTGAGCGGTCCACTTCTTGAGGCATCTATTCACTTCAAGAGACTATCTTGCACATGTTCCTATGCCATTTCTTAGGGGTGCCCACATATTTGGGGGATTTCCACCTTGGGATGGTGATAGCACATGCATATGGATGAGGTCGCTTACACACCTTTCTATGATACCTTGATGAGGGCGTTCTCTCTACTTAAGTGTCTATTTGGTCCTCCACCATTACTTCTATCTTGGACTCATGCATGCAATTGCCACTTGGACACCTATCGACTCATTCTACTCATGGAGCAACCTAAACACATGCCACATGTGTGGATAAAATTGATTACTTGCACATCTACTCATGGATCGGATTGTCCACATTATTTCATGTCTATCTTACACTTGGACACATCATCTAGGAAGGCACACTTGTCATTTGTTATTTTTAGAGCCTAGACTTGTCTATCCTCAAACAAAGAAGGCGCCCTTATCTACTGGCTCTAATTTTAGAAGTTTGTGGTAACTAACTCCTTTATTCATTGTTGACTTGTTTGTTGGAGTTAGTTAGGTGAAAATAATAGTTTATTTGTTTCCTTTAATATTTTATTGGGGGAAATTGAGGATCTCAACCAACTTCTTGCTACTTTTAGTAAGCAAGTAGTTGAGATTACTATTTTATTTTATTCCTTGGAGAGAAAAGTGGATCTAGGAAAACAAATACTATTTTCTTGTATGAGGGAGATGGAGCTCAAACCTATATAAGGGTTTGCTCTCTCCACTTGCAACTTGGAAACTTTTGGTGTAATGAAAGAAGTTCTAATCCATTGGAATCTTAGTTGTCTTTCTTTTGTCTAAGTGATGGATTAATATTAGTACAATTTCTTATGTGTGGCTATTTGTTCTAGGCACTACAAATGGAAGTTTGATTGCAGGTGTATAGATGAAAAAGACAAATCAAGGGCCAAAGAAAGGTGCATCTATCTTACTAGAAAGGTCTAGGGTAATGGTTTCCTCCCTCTTATCTCCCTTTTGTGTCATTTACCTTCAAGATAAAACATCATATACTCTACATCAATTGATTAGGTATATTTGTAGATAATCTTTGGTAGGGGCCACCTTTCAAGCTTGTCTTGAGTAGTAGATCTATTATCGACCCTCTCCACCATTACCCTTGTAGATCAAGCAAAAAAGTTAAGGGTTGTAGTTGTGCACATCAAACAATTGCTTGTTGCCCCCTATTCCATTTTAGAATTGCCCTCTAGAATTGCTATATGACTCCATTGCCCAAACAAGTACGGCACTAATCTCCCTTTCGTCCACCATTCCCAAACCATAAAAATCCTTTTTCACTCTTTCCTTTTTGTTCATGTTGCTAAGATTTCTCATACTGCCACTACATATACATTAAGCTTAGTAGCCCAAAGGGAAGGTCCCCTTGGTTAGAATTCCATTTACCCTAGCCTAAAGTGCATAAAAGAGTTGGTGAGGTGCCAGTGGCCAACCTCTTAGTTCCACAAGTATTCACCTAGGTGTTTGGACTTTACATTTTTGGGTTATAGATTGTGTGGTGACACACCCTTCGATTATCGATTCTTCTTCGAAGTGGAAGAGATTGAGATCACCATGGCAAACGCTTGGGAGTTCAATTCATGGAACCGTGGTTTAGTTTGCAATAGGCCTTCAAGCATTTGCTCAACAAGGTTTATGTGGCTCTCTTGGCTTTCTGGAGTGACAATGATTCTAGAATCACCTTCAACTCATCTTGTCCAAGATGCACCCCTTATGGAGACAATCACCAAACCTATGATTCTCTATGGCTCTGAGGTCTAGGGATCAAGTCTGTTGCAGACCAATTGGACTAGGATAGTGAGAGTCCAAACCCTCCTCAGAAGCATCATCAGATGCAAACAAAGAGTTCTAAAGCCCATTGTTCAAGCAGAGTTCGTGGCCTAGCCTTGATGATTGGAGGCCATCTTCCAACTAGTTTCTTTCCACAAAGTCGGAATCTTTGGGAATTTTACCACCGATAGGGATTGGTATCCCTACCTAGCACTTCATTTGTCAAGACAATTGCCTCAACCAGCCCTCTAGGTCAAGTCAATTATTGGTTCTCAAAGGCACCTAGGCTACTCCAGTCCATTTCCATCTCCCCCCATTCAGGTACTCCCTTAATGCACTACGTCAACTCCTGATGTCAAAATGGGGCCTAAACTAAGCAATCCAAGAGGACATCTACAAATAGTACATTAAGGTCACTTGGACTACACTACCTAAAAGCCTCAATGAAAAGTTGGCTTTCTACTATGACCACTCACTAGAGATGAGTGATGGCATGATCATCAAACCTCAATATACACAGACACTAGTCGCACTCCCTTCAAGTCCCCATTGAGCAATGTTGAGCGGGCTCTCACCAACTCTGAATCGAGACCAACCAAGATTTATTAGTTGTGGCACTTACAAAAGTTAGAGATGGAGGACTATGAGATTTGTTTGAGGTTTTAATGCATATTCCATGACCCCGAGATGATTCCCTTCCTACCTTCTTCCACTAACTAGGCTAGCAGTGCCTTGCTCTATACATGAGAGAAGTGTTGGGCCCTATATCGCAGGTTCAGCATACCCCACCCCAATTGAAGATCTTCATGTGAATCACTTACAGGCTAAGAAATAGGACATGTCCTAAACCCCCCACACATCTCGTAGCCCCTTGTCAAACATGTGGATATGCAAGATACATGTATCCCACATGATTAACACGTGGGATACGTGTCTTGTGCCAAACATGTATCCCACATGTGTCAAACGTACAGAAACCATGTCTAATACATGGGGCACTAAAACAATGCACTAAAAAATATTTAAGGCTTTAAATGAATTATAAATCACATTTGAGTTGGTAACCATCCAACATTTGATAGTTCTATTTTCTAAATGTTCAAAAAGGTTATATCTTTGTCTATATATCATTTCTTTGCCTACTACTTACTGCCTTGATTAGATGAGGCAACTTGGAAGGTAAGTCACATGACATGGGGATACGAGATGTGCATGTCCAATACACGATATGTAAACCCCTTGAAACATGATATGTAGGATATGTAAAATAATGTATTATCATGTTTCAGGGGGGTTCTATTATCATGTTTCAGGGGGTTTACATACCACATATCCAACATGCATATCTCATATCCCCATGTCATGTGACTTACCTTCCAAATTGTCTCGTTTGATCAAGGAAACAAGTAGTAGGTAAAGATCCAGGGACCATCAATTGGGCCTCCAAACCAAGGAGGTTGGAAGTGGGGAGTGGGAGTGAGAGCAGGTACAAGAAGCACAATTTTCAAAAAGCTTCTGAGAGCGAAGCATTTCAAGAGCATTTTTTATATAATACATATTTTAATATATTTTTATGCATATATATTCAAAAAAACATGCAAAATGCTAAATCAGTTGTAGAAAACATGAAAACATAGATTCAACTACTAGAATAATGATGATCATTAAGGCATCAACCATTTAGTACACATATAACATCAATCATCGAGTGGATATAACTTATAACATTATGATCCATCATCAACCACAACATCAACCTACAAGTTTCAACAGATAAAATTTGTCACCAACAAATTGTACCAGATAACATCAACCATGAAATGAAACAAAACATCATATTCATTACCAAAGAGTTGTAAGATGCAATCAATAGTTCGAAGGTAGGTTCAAAGTTAAAACTTAAATTGTCATATAATGTTTACAAAATAGGCCATAATAAAGACAAAGTACTAAGTTCTAGAGACTACTTCTAAACAGGAAAAAAACAAATAGATCTAGTATCTAGTAAGCTTTACTCTTGCCACAAGAAACTTCAAGTTTCTTTTCCCATGATCTATGAACATGGGTGGAAGTGTTCTTGGAACACGACCAACAATTACATGACCCCCACGCAATGTTGGACATTGTGAAGCTAAAGGCAAATCTCTTGCATTTGGAAACCCGCTAGTGGATAGGGGTGGCATCTTTGCTCCATGAATATGATCACCATCATGATCATCCAAAAGTTCATCCTCCAAGCACTCTAAAACTATGGCTCCATCCTCCAAATTAGCCTCCCCTAGAATAGTTGTCCCAAGTCACATATGTTCTATCATTCTTTGCCTCCTCATAATAATGGGACAACAACCTCAAGTTGTAGTGCACATAAACCAAGTTGTCTACTCAATCTACATTCAAATTGTTTCTCTTCACGTTGTGGATGAAACTATAAGTGCTCCAACACCTCTCTGCAAAAGAAGTGTTAACGACCTATGAAACCACCCTCACCGCAGATTTATGCAGATGTGTGGTAGATGAGCCATACATGTTCCACCATTCAATAGGCTTCAACCTATCTTTTTTTGCATGCAAGTTAGCAAAGACTCCATGTTCACTAATGTACTTGCTCAAGTAGCTTCGTACTTGAGCAAACTCCTCTTCATGAAGGACCAACTTCACTAATGCAAGCATATACCCAATTTGTACCTACAAATCTTTGCAAGGTTTTCTCCTAACCCCACCCACATGTGCTCGTTGGGCCAACCAAGATGGAGAATAATATTTGGGTGTAAGGACATATGCTAGGGCATGAAGTGGAACATTCAAATTATTCCACCTTTTGACCACATGTTTATGAATATGATCATACAAAATCACATCTTTCAACTTGTTATCGCACAATTTGTAGATTGGGCAAAGCCCAACCCAACCCATGGCAATGTGACAATTATGGGAGTACCTACCCATTGTCACCTTAGATAGACACTCCCCTCGCTTTAGTGATCATAAGTCACCACAAAGCGAATATCGATGACCCTAAGGGGATTGAGATGAAAAGTGACATGATGATGAGTGAAACCCCTATAGGTCATGTTTGGAGATAAAGAATGGCTTGGAAAAGAGTCTCGTGAGGGAGGAGAAGTTTGCCAAGTGTTTTGTACCTGCAATACAATGTTAGCCTTGCCCGGAACAAGAGAAATGATCATAAACCAAGCCTTAAATCAATGGGGAATCAGCAAGATAAGCTTGTTGTCCCAAATTGCAGCAGTATGGAAATATATAGATCAGCAAATAAAGATGTTACTAGCTGCAAAATTAACCATCCAAAACATCAAATAATTATTGGGTAATCAAGCCCTAAACATGTAGATAATATCCCAGTACTTAAACACACGTTTGGATGGCAAAATATGGTTGCAAAAGATGTTATCAACAATATACTAGGGCAGCCTTGTGGCTGTAGCAAAATTTTGCTACAGCGGCAAATTTTAGCCACTGAAATTCACAAGAAAAACACTTAGATGAAAGCCCTTGACAAGAAGAATAATTAGCACTATTTACTTGCAATTTTCAGTGGTAGAAAGAGTGACAAAGATGATAAAAGAGAGTTTGCAACAGCCCTAATGGCTGTAGCGATAAGTTTATAACAGCAAAAGGATCACTTGGCTAAAGAAGACACCTTGGAAGCTCAAGCAAGCTTATAGCATGAAGAACAACTTCCAATTTAGACAATTGCAAAATCTCAACTTTTCACGCATACCAATGCAATGATTTTAAATCTCCAATGCAAATTAGACTAGTGCCTTATCAATTGGGTTATGGGGTCTCTTGTTGTAAGGGCTAGTTGTGTTACCTCCCTAGGGGTGTAAGCCTTTTTACTCCCTAGGGCAAACAAAACTAGCAAGGTAAATCTAGGAGGGTGTAAGTTTTTTTACTCCTCCTAGCAACCTTTACAAATTAACTTATCCAAGATAAATGTGATAGATCTTAGTGGAGGGTGTATGCCTTTATACTCCTTTAAGGGTTTAGACAAGAATAACCATGAAACAAGAAGAAAAACCAACAATATGCAGAAATTTCCTTACCAATTTCAAGAGATAGCAAGATAAAACCCTTCTTTACCAAGAATATTCTACCACAAAGCAAGACAAGCATCCAAGAGAGATAGCACACCACTTTTTCCACGAGAGACAAGTACTAGCATCCAAAAATAACAGAAGAGAGAGTGCTATTTTCCCAAGAGGGGCAAAAATTTCAGCCAAGAGATGTGTAATTCTCAAGTGTGATATGTCTAAAATGAAAGTGACAAGGTCTTTATTTATACAAGACCTTGTAAACCAAATTTGTCCACATACTTAAGGTAAAACACAAATTAGGGAGGTCGACCTCCTTAATTTGTCCCTTTACAAATTATAATTCAATTTTACAATAGAAGAAAGCCCTAAACGATCACGTCATGCCCCTTAGGAGTGACGTTTTGGCATAATGAGCAAGGCGTTGAGCTTCTTGAAGGAGACGTTGGGCCTCCAAAGGCCATATCTTCAAGTGCAAGGGTCTTCCTCCATCCAAATGTGCCAAGTCATCATCAAATCATCCAACACCACCAAGACCTAGCCCTCCAAGTGTGACGTCATGCCCCAAAAGAGTAGAAAGTGGCCTCCAAAAGCAAATGTTGGGGCTAAGAGGGCTAGCGAGTCACCTCCAAGGGATAATCAAGTGCCTCCAAAGGCAACGTCCCTCTTCCAGACTGTCCAAAAGAGAGGGGGCACATCATTCAACCTGTGGGCTTCATGCCCCAAATGAAGTTCCAAGTGACCTTGTGCTTTCACGATCAAGCTTTCACCTGTCAAGGGCCTGCAAAGATAAACAAGTATGCCCTCGAAGGGTCCACAAGTCACAATATCATGCCAAGTAAGCCATATCTAATAAAAGAACCACCCGAACATGTGCATCAAATCCCCCCTTTTCAAAATAAACAAATGCCTAAAGACCTTATACATTTTTCCAAATTTAGATATGGGAGGAGTGTCATAGTGCCCTATTGGGTAAACCAATTCCTCAAGTAGGGGAAGTTTCCAAGGAGAAATCTTTCTAGGCCATGTAGTGAATGTGAAGTGGATGGGGTTAGACTTCTAGGTATGGGGTTTCATGACATACAAGGGCTGGTATTGTTTCATTTATGGGCACCTTTGTTGAGGGCTACCCACATCTCTTTTCTCTTTTTGTTTTTAAGGCATATTTTTTCCAAACCCTTCATTAGCCATTTACTTTGCATCTATCACCAAGTTGAAGACAATAAGGGGCACTAAAAAGGAAATGCATAGCCCACATATGCTTTACCTTGGTTTGCATGCCTTTCCAAGTTGAAGTCAATAAGGGGCACTAAAAAGGAAATGCATAGCCCACAAATGTTCTACCTTGGAAAGTTTAAGCAATTGATTAATTATTTATTTTATGGCTCCCTTACTTTTATTTTTTGAGAGGTGTTTCATTGCTCTCGAGATCCCAAGGCAAGCCTTTATTGCATGATGTTCTTGCTAGGGCACCTCCGAGCCTAATGGCCCCTTCTTCCCATGAAATGAGGTACATGCCCTTCATGGGTTAATAAGCCCAAAAACCTAAAAGGTTGGGAGACGGAAAGGAAGAAGTGATGGAAGGTGGCAAGTATGAGCGGGAATGGTACGATGACCCTTCAAGTAGACCCCTGGTAGCAACCCTTTCCCTAAGGGTGGCCACTTATGAGGAAACTGTGACACTCACCAAGGTGAAATAGGGAAAAAAGCATAATTTCCAAGCAAATGTTTTCAAAATCAAGAAAGGATCCTTTGCAACATGTTCAAATGCTTGAATTATTAGAATGACACTTACTGCAATATCGGACTTGTTACCTCATGAAGCAAGACTTGTTGTCCTTTGTGATCCAAGCTAGGTGTGGTCGATGTTGCTGCCATCGATCAAATGGTGATGAGTAGTATGATGTAGGGCTCTCCCTGCCAAGTTGCCTCTCAGTACTCCATGTTTGCAACCGGTGGGCCTTGAGACATCATCTCCTTAGTTATCCCTAGAAATGGGGGATAACACAGCTCAACAATGTCTTTGACTTCGCCTAGCATGTTGTCCATCCACTCATACAACTCCATAATCACCAACTGATATGTATCTGAAAACCGAATCATATTATAAATGGGCTTGGTGAAATGCATAACATACCTAACCTGTGCCCAAAACTGACCATCAAGAACGATGTCCTCCACCTCCTGAAATTCATGTCTATCGGATGCAGATGCAAATGCAACCTTGTCTTTCAAACCCTACCATAAATCACTTCAGATCATATTAGCCAAGACCTCTCTTACCTTCAAAAGGCACCTAAAGGTGAGGTAATAGCTAACAAATATGGTCTTTGCAATCTTTAGTAGTTCCAAATTAGAGTGATTACGAAAAATGCGGTGGGCCATGCAATGATTGGTAATAAATTTTATCATTTTCTTCCCTCTCTTGTACAATACACTGATCCATCTATAATCATGGTCCTTCATGTTAATAATATCATGCATCGAGGTTAAATGTGTGAACCAAACACCCTGACCAAAATATGTTAACGTACATATCCTCAATGATTGCTCCTGTCGCTTTACAATTAGCAGCATTATCAGTGATGACTTGAATGGCATTGTACAACCCAATCTCTTGAAAGGAAGACCACACCACTAGCAAACATGCCAAGAATATTTATCAATGGCCTACCTTTAACATTTGTCCAACCATTAGATACAATGGATACCCCATATTCAATCCAATCATTTGTAAATTGTCCCAGCGCACAATGGATTTTGGCTCTTTCCCTATCAAGTCCCATGGCTCTAGCTTTGTCATACCCGAGGCTCATGTATCATTTACGGGCACCGTTGATGGCTTGTGCAATTTCGTGCCAATAGGGTGAGCTAAGAATAATGAATGGTACGCCACATGCATAAAGAAACCTTAAAAATTTTGCATCCACATCATCCCTACAACCTTGGTCGAGGAAATCTGATATTGTTCTAGGCCTCGAATGCACATGCAAGAATCTACCAAAATGGGGCGATGGAGATCAACCACCAGACATTCTATGTGAGCCTACGGTCTCAAATTCAACCCTGGAATTTTTTGGATTTGTTTTGTGTGGCCTCCTCTTTCTTCTTGTATTTGTTTCTATCTTTCACTGTCACAATCACAAGTTTTTATTCCTATGGTCTTACCTTCATCCCATGGCATAATCCCACAAAGATGCTTTCTCACACAAGTATATGAACTTGTGTAAGTTTTATGACAATGTGAGCACATAAATTTTGTGGATTCACGCACTTTTCCTCCCCCAAGCTTTGTCAAATACTTTCAAAAGGGTGTTGAAGTCTCTTTGTGTTTCTATCCATCATCACCATCAATTTCATGATCATCATCCCCTTCCATTTCATCCTCCTCTCCATGGCATGTCCTACCTACTTCTACTTCTTCCTCATCATCACTGGTATTTTGGTTTTCCAACACCACCATCAAAATCAACAATGGAACCAAAAGGATAAACCACATTGACATACCCATCATGCTTGATGAATATTGGGAAGAACTTGCTCCCTTCAATAGAATGATGGAGAAGCAGAAATGGGAAAGTGTAGGAGAAGATAACATTCAAGCATTCAACATTGTAAATATACTAGTTTACAACACATGGGAAAAAAATTTAAAAACAAACAAGAGTGGGCTTTAGAGCCTACCTTCAACTCTCCAATGGTGGTTGAATGTAATTATGGAAGCCTTCAATCTCCCCTCCAAGCTCTCACAAATCTAGTCCTTAACAACTAGCAAGCATCTCATTCAAAACCCTAGAAAAGATGAGAGAAATAAGTGAAATGAGAAATAGAATGAGAGCAAGTGGAGTGAGTTGTGTTTTAATCCACCAAGGTACCCTAGCCATGTCTAAACCAACCTTTTGGAACCTTGTCTTGCTTCCCAAAAGCAAGGAAAAAGCTCAAATTTGTCGTCATGCACGAGATCTCTCAAGGACCACTTTAAAACTCCTAGGAGCATCCCAAGGGTGTTCTGGGAGCACTCCCTATTTGAGCAGTGAGCATTTTTTTTAGAAGGGAGTGCACTCCCAAAAATCGCTCCCAGAAGGGAGTGTTCAAGAAGCAAGCACTCGAAGGCACTTCCTCAATGCTCCCTCTAGGGGCACACTTTGAAGGTGAGGAATATTTGGGAGTGGGGTGGGGGGCTCCCCCGTAGCATAGCTCCAGAAGATCCTTCAAATTCCAGATCAATGAGGCCTCGGCTTTTTGGTCGACCACCACCTCCAAGGGTGCAATCAATCTTTATGAGACCTTTGCGAAGCTATCGTTCCAATCCACATGTTACAAACCACCAAACTTACAGATAGTGCATGTATCCACTGACTCTCCATTGGCCATCTTCGTGCTTTTGAGTCTCTCCCTGAGCATCATTTTCTTGCTCTGGTTATCAGACTGGTACAATTTCACTAGAGCCTCCCACATATCCTTAGTTGTCTTCTTGCCAAACAGATGAGGAATGATGTGGTCTTTGACTCCATCAACAATGATCCTCCTTGTCTTCGCATCATTCTTGAGATGTGATGGTTGTTGTGTTGGATGTGCTGAAAGTACTGCTTTCCCTTCAGCAAACTCCCACAATCCATTTTCCTTCAGCAGCAAACCCATTCGCTCCCTCTACGGACTGAAGTTTGAGGCCCCTTCCAGCCTATCTTCAAACCTCAAGCATGCACTGGCCATTATGTCAGCTACTCTGACTCACACACCTTTCTGGTAACTTGCCCAACTTGCCCCCTTGTTGGTTCACCCCTGGTCTGCACAACAAGTCAACTTGGTCTCTTCTGTATTCAGAGGTTGAGCTCTGATAACATGTTAATTTCCTATAACTCAGCAACAAAAACTAAATGCCAATAATTTCTTTAACTCATAAATTAATCTAGCTGATATAAATTCTAGAAATTATGCAAGTAATCTACAGCCAAGTTATTTAACCAAAATAGCACAACAAAAACTAACAGATAACCAAGCACATAAAATAAACACCAGAAATACCCTGGAAACCCCAGTGTGGGGAAAATTGTTAGATTTTTTTTATTTACAAAGCAGTAAAGTTACCAGTGTTCTTTTACTTGTTTAACATTAACTTATATATCATGTACTGAGCAGCGTAAACAAGAGACAAAAGAACACAAGAGATTTATCCTGGGAAAACCCCAAATGAGGGGAAAACCCAATAACCTTTCTTAGATAGATTATGTTGACAAAGCAAGTCCAATCATGAACCAACAGATAAACCCTAGCACAAAGGCTAGCTCAAAGTACAACCAGAAATACCACCCCCGTTGCAGTAGCAGCACCATACAATGGTAGCACACCTCTACCAGGAGTAGCGCACAAGAGAGAGATACCACAGAGACTAAACAAGAATAACCTATGCCACTGCAGCTACAGCGTCACCTTCCTCAAACTTGCGCCTTCCTTCTGAGTGGATGAGAGAGTGTGAGTGTGTAACAAATGAGCCAAGGCGCCTCCTATTTATAGTTCTCTTGTCTTCCTAACTAGGTTGACTTCTCTTCTGGAAAGGTGTTTCTTCATTGTTCTTTATTCTTCTGGGTCGACTTCTCTTCTGGGTATTTCCACATTTGTTCAATGGTTCTGTTGCTTCCCGAATCTTCTTCTCGTCTAAGGAAGGTCATCTAGGAGGGAAAGTTCCTCCTGCAACTACCAAAACATCAACACTCCCTCTTAGCTAGGGAGGTATCTTTCCACAATATCTTCATCTAGTAGTCCACTGACTACTCTGCAATCAGCGAGTAGCACACAGCTACTACAATGCCATTGGTAGCTCGAATCGTCCATCACGGTCTCCAATACTATGTTGCAATCATCCAGTAGCACACAGCTACCCATATTGTCAAGTAGTACATAACTACTATCGTAGTCAAGTAGTACACAACCACTGCCATAGTCCTCCTGACTGTGTCGCGATCAAACAGTAGCACACAGCTACTTCCAAGCGGTCTAGTAGTCTCCATGGCAATCATCTAGTAGCACACAACTACTACCATGCTCTCTAGCAATCAACTAGTAGCACAACGATTTCACCATGCTATCACAACTACATAGCAATCAATTAGTAGCACTAAGCTACTACCATGCTATCTAGTAGTCTCTCATGACTATGCAGCAATTAACTAGTAGCACTAAGCTACTAGCATGCCATCAGCCATAGTCATGATTTGTAATCCACTAGTGGTCGTAAGACTACTACCATGTTGTAAGATGAAATTTTGAGACTAGTTTACCCACATCTAATGTCTAATAAGCAGCAACAAAGTTAGGGTCATCGTCATACAATTGGGTCCACCTAGAAGTCTCATGTCCACAAGATTTGAGCACTGTGGTCAGCACCGCAACCAAAGGTCAGTTGACACAGTACGCAACTCGATTTATGTTGTCCTTCCAATATTTAATGTTCAAGTGGAATTGTTGCAAAGACATGGACCACTTTTGATGGCGATTGTTCTATAACTTCCCCGATGTCTACATGAACTGCAGGGGCTTGTGATCAATGTGGATGATCATCTCCTTCCCAAGAATGCAATGCTTCCATTAGCAGGAAGCCTACACAATGGAGTACATCTCTTTGTCATAGGTGGGGTACCTGCAAACCACATCAAAGTGTCTCACTGTGATAAGCCACCAAATGTCCATGTTGAGTGAGGACCGCATCGATAGCATAGTTTGAAGCATTTGTCTCAATCTCGAAGGGTTGTTGTAGGTCTGGTAAAGTGAGTATTAGTGTCGTATAAAGGCAATATTTCCGATCCTCAAATGATTTATGTTGGGACTCGGCCCAAACAAACTTGGCTTTGGCTCTACCCTTGGTCTCTTGGCTTAGGGGCCAAGCGATGTGAGAGAACCCCAACACAAACCTGCGATAGAAGTTGGTAAGGCCCATGATACTGTGGAGCTCTGTTAGGGTCATCAAGGCCAACCAATCACTAATGAATTATATCTTGGCAAGATCCACATGCACACCATGTTCATCCATGATGTATCCCAAAACTGAATTCTTTCCATGTCAAATGAGCATTTCTCTAGATTGGCATTTAACTTGCGCTACCGCAGGGTGGTAGGACCTGTTGAATGTGATGCAAATGTTCTACCCAAATTTTCTTAAAGATGAGAATATAATCCAAATATACAACCACAAAAGAATTTGTTAATGGCTGCAAGATATCATCCATCATCCTCATGAACATTGCCAAAGCATTTGTTAAGCCAAAAGGCATGACCAACCACTCAAAAGGGCCTTCTTTGGACTTGAAGGCGGTCTTCCATACAGTAGTTTGCTCAATTCGTACCTGGCGGTAGCCAGACTTCAAATCAATCTTACTAAAAAATTTGGCACCCATGAGCTGATCATGAAGATCATCAATCTGAGGAATCAGATATCGGTTCTTGACAGTGATTTTGTTCAAAGTTTTGTAATCAATGAAAAGTTGTCATGTCCCATCCTTCTTCTAACCAATACAATTGGGCGCCCAGAAGGTGAGGAGCTCGATCGAATGTGGGCCTTTCGAATGAGCTCTTGAATCCGGTGCTTGATTTCTTCATTCTCCGAATGAGAATGTGTGTATATTGGGCCATTAGGTAAAGGAGCACCAGGTATCAAATCATTTGAATGCATGACCTAGTAGTGCAAAGGCATCCCTGCAGGAGAAGTGAATATATCGCTATATTCTTCCACTACCTTGTACATCGACTTTTGATGTGTAGACAGACCTCATGTAGAGGTCATGGCAGTAGCAGTGATCTTCCATTCACCTTACAACCGAATCACAAAGAGGACAAATCTCTCAATCTGAGAGATTACCTTCATGCATTGCTTCGCTAAGATCAAAGAGACCACAATAGTCTAAACTAGCTATGGTACCCTATAGGAGCCTAGAGGAGAGAACAAAGGTTGCCATCTACTGCTCCAAATAGTTAGAGAGCTAAAGAGGTAAGCCTAAAGCCCATTATTTGTAGTTTTTTGTATATCCTTGTGTTGTTTATTTGTGGATTGTTTATCTTCTCCTACTCTTTTTGATTCCTTCTTCCCCCTCATTTTATTGCAGGTTGTTCATCTAAAGACTTGAGGAAAATCATCTTCTTGTGGTTTATGGTTCCATTTTTTACTCTCATGGTTTTGGTGGGGAATAGGTATGAGAGGTGTTGAAATTAATGCAGCTGCAAGAGCCATTCTCCGGAGGATGGAAAAGACCCTAGTTGTGGACTAGGGCCCCCAGCACACTCCTGGGGTTTCTTGGTATGAGACCAAGCAGTGAGAGCCATGGAAAAAGACCCTAGTGAGGGCCCCCAGTATATGACTGGGGTTCTTGGTCTTGGACCAAGCAGTAAGTCCCTAGATGTGTCTAGGGCCCCTGGATGTGGTCCAGGGAATCCTTTCCCGGTGCTTGGATTGATTCTTGGATATGTTCCTTGGTGGTTGATATAAGTCCCTAGATGTGTCTAGAGCCCCTGGCTGTGTTCCAAGGAATCCTTGCTCAGTGCCTGGATTGATCCTTGGTGGTTGGTATAAGTCCCTAGATGTGTTCCAGGGAACCCTTGCTTAATGCATGGGTTGATCCTTGGTCTTGTACCTTGGTGGATAAGACCCTAGATGTGTTCTAGGGCCCCCAGATGTGTTCTGGGGCAAACTGGTCTTTGACCAGATAGATCTTGGTGTAATACCAAGATGTGTTGATGTGCAATCCTCTTCCTCTCTCCCGGGATGGTCCATGAGACCTAGGAGTGCCTATAAAGATGGACATGACCACATTGTTGATGTACCCTCTTATGCAGTGATGATAAAGTTTATAGGTCACTATGACACTCATGTGGACATGTTTTGCCATTATGTAACCCCCTTGACTTTGTCTTAAAAGGTAACCCCTATTTGTTTTGCTTTCCCACTTGTTTTATGTGATGGGGATCTTGTTTTATGTGATGGGGATTTTATTTGTGTGATGGGGATCTTGTTTTATGTGATGGGGATTTTATTTATGTGATAGGGATTTTATTTATGAGATTAGGGTTTTATTTATGTGATTGGGGTTTTAATTTATAATGATATTAATTGACAATTTAATTAATATTTATATTAATTAAATGCCAATATTTTATTTTTTATTTTTAATTGCCCTAACCCCTCTCCCTAACTATAAATAAGACCCTACCCCCTAGCATTCTACACTCACTCTTTCTCTCCTCACTCTACTTGTCACGGCTACCTCGATGACTCTTTCCTCTTGTTGATGTGGCCTTCCCTTTGCTTATCAAGTTCAAATCTGCGATTTTTATGCTAGCTGAAACTTTGTTTTTGCTGAGGTTGTTGGATGTGTTTCCTCTGAGCTGTAAAAGGTTGTCGGACCTATCTCTTGCTTCAGAGCTACCTCCCTCTAAGTTGTCGGGCCTGCTCTGTGGGTGTCGTCTCCTTCTCCAGGGCCATGGAACTGTGTGGAAGAGTCGCAACTTCATTCTAGGCCCTCTCCTTGGTTGTACATGCTTCCCTCTGGCTGTCATGTGGAGTATTGAGTCCCCTGTGGGGGTTTCTCAGTGTGTTGTCCAGTTCTTTCTGAGTAAGAGGGCTTGTTGTTGGAGTTTTACTCACCTGTCCAGATCTATTCCTGTGCTATCATTATTTATTAGAGGGTTTGTTGTTGGAGTTTTTACTCACCTGTCCAGATCTATTTTCTATGCCCTTTCACTGTCTATTGGAGGGTTTTTGTTTGTTGGGGTTATTGTTGTTAAGACAGAGGGTTTATTGTTGTTTTCATTGAGGGTTTCCATCCATGGAAAAATTGTCCCACAGTTCTCCTTGACAGAGATCAAACCCTAAGAGGTTTGATCCATGAACCTAATCTAAGTCTGAGCATACTTACAGAGGCTTACATCCACATGTGTGTCAGGTACATCTATCATTAAATCAGGAGGTAAGCTAAAAGTTATCTTTTCATACTCAGAAATTTTATTTTGCTTCAGATCTGTTTGTATGTCTTATTCTTTATGTTGATCTAGTGAACAGAAAAATTTTGAAAGCATACCGTTTTTCTATTTTCCCTAATTCTAACAAGAGGAAAGAAGAGGACAATGGTCATTCTTGTTAAATTTGGCAACATCGACAGTCATTCTACAATGAGAGGCCATATGGACCACCCTAAGGCTAGCCAGGGAGATTTGGAGAATCAACCAGTCTTGTGAGGTATTGACAAAAGCCAGGGGGAACGTACAACCTCTATGAGTCAAACCAAAAGTCAGGACGAACGAGATGCTATGTGAGTCTAATGCAAAAGTCAAGGGGAACGTACAACCTCTGTGAGCATAAACAGTCTAGTGCAAAAGTCAGGGGAAACGTACAACCTCTGTGAGCATAGACAGACTAGTGCAAAAGTTAGGGGGAACATACAACCTCTGTGAGCCTAGTCAAACCTTGTGAGCCATGAGCAAAAGTCAAGGCATCTAGAAAAGGTTAGGTTGAATATAAAATTCCTATGAGCTAGAAACAAACGATATTCCTAATATTGCAAATGATGTAATTGTATTGATCTAGTGCGTTGGCACGTGTAAACATTATCCACCATGAAGAGAATTTTGAATTGCCTTGTCAAGAGTTGTAACTAAAGTCTTGAGTCTAGTTCTATGT
>JASDQU010738555.1:13545-28679 GCA_032191745.1 Picea mariana | reverse complement strand
CACACACAGTTTATTGATAAAAAACGAGATACATTTATAGGTAAGCATCACCGCTTCACCTAGGCTAGATCCGTAGAAAGTGTAACTGATTCTAGCAATAGGCGGATCTGAACAGACCGAACCCCCAAATAAGCATTATTTCTAACTGGGATTGGGGGATGGGGTTGTTATCACTGAAGAGTTGATCTTAGCTATCAATAGGAAAGGTGTATACTATTTATACCAAGCTCAATGTGAGTCTCGTGTGGGGATGATTGGCACAAATTGGCTATCAAGCGATGATCTGGATTTAGAGGGAAGTCTTGCTTTGGAATGGCAACTTTTTCGCCGAGCTCTCATTAATGTTGATGTCCAATTAGTCGAGAAGTCAGATGAGCTTATATGGATCGGGGGAGATGCATCGGGACAGATTTTTGTTAAAAACGTTGTTGTGGCCATGGAAAAAAAGAAATGGAACTTTGTGATTGCTAGCTGGAGGAAAGCGTTATGTTCCTGGGCTTGCCCTTTGAAAATAAAACTTTTTACATGGTTAATTGCTGAGAATAAAGTTCTCACCTCGGATATTCTTCAGCGCACAGGTTTTTTAGGTCCGAGCTATTGCCAGTTATGTAAAAAGAGCATGGAGACAGCATACAAATTATTTGTGGAGTGATCTTTCGCCCTTGCAGTCTAGAATAAGATAACATCATCCTTAAATCTCTTGGGTAGGTGGACTGGAGATACCCTATCGGGTTGTTTTAAATTCTGGAAAGATCAAAACTCTTCATATCCATGTTTACCGACTGTCATTTGTTGGTTTATCTGGAAGGAAAGGAACCTGGCCATTTTTAAAGATGGTAATCCCAGTTTGCAGAAGGTGGTTTTTCTTTCGATATCAGCCATGGGGGATTGTAATACCAAAACGAAAGTTGTATGTCGCAGACATTTTCCTCCAAATCTTGTTGTAGGTGGTGTTGTTAGTTGGTTTGATGGGGCTTCACAGTCATCGAGTAATAATTGTGGAGTTGGTGGCATAATCAGGATCAGTGAGCACATAATTTATAAGTGGTTTTTCAACTGTGGGCCGGGAACAAATACTAAAGACGAGCTCTTGGGAGCTTGGCCCCTTCTCACTCTGGCAACTCACCTTTCAATTCTGGAGTTCCATGTTCAGGGAGACTCAAAAATTATCATTGAATGGTTGAAGGGGAAGGGTCATCTTCAGGTGGCTGCCTTGGAATGTTGGAAGGACCGTCTCAGGGAGATTACCAATCTCTTTCAGAAAATCACATTTGCTCATGTATACAGGGAAGAAAACAAAGTTGCGGACAGTCTTTCCAAACATGCGCTTTTACAAGCTTCATGGAAGATTGTCTATTATCTGTGTGAAGAGGAACATGAGGGTCCTCGTCAGTTTTTAGATCTTTATTAGTTTGTATGCTCCTGGTATACCAATTGTGTTTTGTGGAACTAGAAGACCACTAGTTGTCTCTTGGCTAGAGTATGATTGGTGCACCTATTTTGTCTTTTTGTCGATTGGAGAAGATAGATATAGATTTTGGTAGTTGTATCCATGTTCCTGCCTCTGATAATGTTGATTGGTTTTGGTTCAGTAGTGAGGAAGTTTATGTCTGGTTTATATTTGGGACATATGTTTTTGTTGAATACTTGTAAAGGAACAGTTTATATTTAATATAAATATAAAGCGTATTTTTTTATGGAAAAAAAAAACTAATAAAACATTGTGTACATTTTCCAATAGAAAATTTTCCCTATTATATTAAGATGATATAATTTGTTTACAATTCAGTTCATCGACATAGATCGATAACATACCATAAAGTCCCAAAATAGCAAAACAAGGGAAACTATAATCCCTAAACATAGGGAGGGGAAAACTACTTCAGTTCCAAAAATAGGACAGACGGGAAATTTCAAATCCTTAATATGAGGATCTAAGAAAGGTTCTCCAAAAATCGGGTTCCTAAAACCCGAGTTACCATGCTTGCACCTGTAGTATCACTAACATGAAAATTAGTAAAGACTGGGAGAATTTTTGGGTCCCTCAATTCCATTTATCAACGGAGTATAGATAATTCTGGCACTTGGTTCCTTCAGTGCCATCTTTGATAGATAATCAGCTTCTGTATTAAACTCTCTGTAGACATGATCAAAGCTAATATCCTAAAAAGCATTAACCAATACTTTTATCCTATCCTTCCATCCTTCCAAAGAGCTCGAATGAAAAATTGCTTTGTTGTTTAGCCAATCGATAACGACTCTTGAGTCCCCCAGTATCTGGATTTGTCGGAAGGAAAGCTAGAGTGCCAATCTGAGAGATGCCCATACGCCCATTAATTCTGCTTTGTTAATAGTACTAGTGCCACAATTTAATAACCATTTGTATACCAACAAGTTTGGGGTCTTTATAATGCCACCTATTCCACAATTTTGACCATCCACTTCGGTCGTGTCGTCGAACTAGGCAGTAATCATATCCTTCCTTGGTTGTATCAGTATAGAACGATTGAGGGGTGAAAAATGAACCTTCTGTCCATAACTTAAGAGGCCAAGAACCTTTGGAATGATGGAGTGGATTGATGGGGTCTGTTCTTCAAATATCGCTAGATTTCTTTCAATCCAAGTAAACCAGCAAGTATGTGTTGCAACCAATAATGGGACCTTTTTTTCATTAACCCGGGATTGCATACAATCAGAAAATTTTTTCCCTTTCCAGCGTAAATTAAATTTGAGAAGTGTTGCCAGTCATTCCCATACAGATTTTGTGAAATTACAGTGGATAAAAATATGATCTGTGTTTTCATTTTCATCTTTTCATAGATAGCATCGAGAAGGACCTTCCCATCCTCTCGCCTTTAAATTTTCCCAAGTCAGGATTTTGTTTTCGGCAACTAACCAATGAAAACACTTTATTTTGATTTGAAGATTCTATTTCCAATAAGTCTTCCGCCAACCTCTGATCTTTTGTAATCCCTAAGTAGATAGCATGGCCAAATAAATGTTCTTGACAGTAATTATACCAGAATTGTCGCCTCTGGTCCAGATGAGCTCATCATCTCTATCTTGTATGAGAGCTCTAGAGTCAATAAGATTTTTCTGGAACATATTCCATTCCTTCCCCAAATCTTCATTTAAGTCTAAATCCACACTTGAAAGCCACAAGGAATTAGATCGGTTCTCCATTGTAGATCTAACCTGATGAAGCGAATATATATTTCGCTCTTTTAAAGCATCAATTAGTGAAGGAGAGAGAATAGATAAATTACCCATACCCGGGATGCAATCTCGATGAGATGACCTCTTCCCGGAGACCAACTTAGCCATTGAGTAATCCACTGAATAGTCTTCATTAGTCCCCTCCAGAATCTGGAAGCCGATAAATAGATGAAAGAAGGAGACTTGAACCAGTTTTTTATCGTCGTATGAGGTAAGTATTTATCCACAATAACATTATGTCAAATACCTTCATGTTTAAGGACTCGCCAAAGAGTATGTTCCACCAATGCCTTGTTGAAATCAAATAAATTCCTTAAACCCCATCCGCCATAAAACTTTGGTAAGGTTAGTCTTTCCCACTTGCATAGATGAAAGGATTTAAAGTTTGAATTACCTTTCCAGAGAAAATTGAACATGATTTTTCTCAGGTTGTTTAATACAGTAATTGGAATAATCTCAAGTGACATCCAGTAAACAGGCTGGCACTCTAAAACAGATTTTAAGAGAGTAAGTCAACCTCCCAGAGTCAACCACCTGTAACACCAATTTCTAATCTTTCTTTCAAATTTCTGAAGCATCCAATTCCAATCTTCAATTCGTTGAAAACCTATTGTCAAATGGTACCCAAGATATTTGAAACCAACAGACAGGTCAATGAAACAAAAAGGTAAAAAACACTTGAAAGGATCCAACTCTTGATGTGAAAGGCCTTCATGGAGTACCGTCATTTTTTTGTAAATTTACCACTAAACCGAACGCTAAACAGAATAGTTTGATATTCTTATATATTTCCCACCATTCATTTAAAGTAGCATTTGTCATGATAACAACATCATCTAAAAAAAGAATGTGTAGGATTCTCAAAGTCCTGGATACTTTTATACCTATTAGCAGTCCTTTATTTTGTCCCTCTTTTAGTAAGAGACTTAGTCCCTCCATTACCATAATAAATAAAAGTGGTGATAATGGGCATCCTTGGCGAAGTCCTCTTCCACTTTTAAAAAATCTAGTAGCCTCTCCATTTAATAAGACTGCAAAAGTCAATGAACTGATGCAACTCATTATCCACTTTGTCTTATCATTACCCAGCCCGATTTGAATCAAGATCATTCTTAACAGGTCCCAACTAATGTAATCATAAGCCTTTTGTAAATCCAATTTTAGTAGCAGTGATTTTAAACTCTTTTTTTTTTTAAGTTGTGTAAACATTCGTGTACAGTACCAATAGCATCCTGAATGTGGTGTCCTTTTAGAAACCCCAGATGCTCCATAGAAAGTGACTTTGACAGAAAAGGTTTCAGCCTGTTTGCTATAATCTTAGTGATTATTTTATAGCAAAGATTACAAAGTGATATTGGCCTATAATCACCGAAAGTTTGTGGATTATTAACTTTTGGTATTAATGCCAAGAAAGTGGATTTTAGTTCGCCTGCATTTAAACCTTTTGTTCTTGTTTCTTCCACCATCTCCAAGAGATCACCACCTACCAAGTCAAAGAAATGAGAGAAAAACTCGACCGTCCACCCATCGGGCCCCGAGCTCTTATCTCGCTTAAAAAAGGAGAGAACTGCTTTTAATTCAGAAGGCTCCACGGGTCTGAATAAAGTTTATGCTTCTTCCTCTGTAATGAATTTGTTGTAAAGATTTACTACTCTTACTTGGTTTGTTAACTGAGAAATTTCCTGAGCTTTAAAGAAAGATTTGAAATAATTTGTTGCTACAGATTTCAAAGTTTCCTGGCCCGTATGGAGAATACCCAAATCGTCTTTTATTTCCCATACAAAGTTTGTGTTTCTTCTGAAGTTTGCATAACTATGGAAGAATTTAGTATTACAATCACCACTCTTTAACCAGATGGCACGACTTCTCTGACGCCAAAGTTCTTCTTTTCTTTTTATATAGTTGTTTTTGCATAGTTCAAGCTCCTTTAGTTTGAATTCCTCCTGTGTAGTTCTCATAATACCGGTTTCAGATTGAAGCAAATGATTTATTTCTCGATCGATTTGCGATAGATGACTTGCTTCCTTTAATATACAAGCCTTTTTCAATTTCTTTATGGCTACCTTTAACTCTTTGAGTTTCCAAACCAGGCGGTTTTGTTTGTTGTTTTCATTAAGGAATTTCTTATCATTCCATAGGGTGTGAACTATCTCCTCGAAAACCTACCCCATCAACCAAATTGAGTTGAATTTGAAAGGGTAAGCTATGAAAAGAGGGGAAAAATCCAATTGTAATAGCTCGGGGCATGGTTAGGAACATAAGGGTATTCAACCCATGATTTAAAATGGTCAATATTTGAAAGCAGTTCTTCAGATGCAAGAAATCTGTCAAGACGCTTCCATATAGCATTTGTACCCAACCTCTCGTTCCTCCAGGTAGGAACAACTTTAACTGGCTCAACATCAATAAGATTTTTGTTCTGAAAAAAGCATTTTGTAATAATCATCCGATAATCCCACTGTTGCCCCTTCACCCCATGTTTCACCTGAAGCCAAAGTGATATTCAGATCACCAGCTAAAACATTGTATACATAATACTTTTAGTTATTAGAATTTTTATTCTTTTTGTCTACATAATACCTTTAGTTAATAGAATTTTAATTTTTTTTTAAGAAATAATCACGTGATTAAATTTTAATTTTTTAAAGAAATAGTCACGTAATTATTTTTAGTTTGAATAAAGAATTATTAAGTATATGAGAAGGAACTTAATAATCATATATTAAAAATTAATTTCAAGAGATTAAACACCTTTTCTCACACACAAAAGGATTGTACATTCACTTTTAATTTGGATCGTTTGCATGGCAATGTACCACCCCAACCCTTAAACCATAACTCAATGAATATACTATATATATTAAATGGTTATAGTGACTAACCTCTATGCTCATTTTAATGTTTTTCTTATTTTTTTAAAAAGTACTTTTATTTTTAAAAAACAAAGTCTACTTTGTCTGGTTGGACATAAAGTTATTGTTAATATTTAATTGTTATATTTTTTGGTTTATTTTTTTTTGTTATCTACATTTGTCCTTGGGCTCTATCTTAGTTTTGAGTGGCTGAAAGGGTTTAATCTTAGGATTAGGAATCTTTAGGGTTTAATCTTAATCTTAGGGTTAGGAATCTTTAGTGTTAGGTTGGTGGCCAATAAGATTTAATGGTGGTCCTGTTGTGGCAGTGTTAGTCGGTTTGGTTGTTTTAATTGTTGTTATATGAGTTGTTTGGTTTAGACATATCTGCCCCATGTTGATTCTTAGTGTTGTTGGAAGCTTGAGGGGACTTTTGTCCCTCCTAGTGGTGGGCCATCCATGTTTGCATACTGAGGACTGTGAGTTTTGGGTTCTAGGTTGTAGGTCTATAGGTGGTCATGGCAATCCCCTTTCCTTTAACAAGGATACTCCAATGGTTGATGAAAAAGACTTAGACCCGCCAAAATCTAATAAGAGAGGTGCCAAGCACATGAGGTCTCATAAGCCCTTGGTGCAAAGGAAGGCCTCACAAAGAACTCAAGGCACAGAGGCAGAATGAGTTGCCAAGCAGGTCAAAATAATCTATGACAAGCAATCCCGCTGAAAACAAAACAAAGAATTGATAAATTGGTAAGCAAAGCAAGACAAAGAAGCAAGGAGACCTCGGAGTAGACAATACAACAAGAGTGTCAAGATTGGATTGAAGACATGGGTTTCACTAGATATTGAGATACCAAAGTCTTTAAGGCTATGGAGTTTTGTTGGGTCGCAAAAACTCTCATCGCCCTCCCAATGGACAATAAGGAGGATAGGCAAGTGGAGACCCTAGTCAAAATTACAAGACTCGAAGCCAAGTTCACAGTGTTATGCAGAGTGGCCTTTAAGATTAGCTTTAAAGAGCAAGATTGTGATCCAGATAATAATGATGAACTCGTAGATGTGATAGGTGTTGAGATTATGTACCTTGGGAGGTGTTCCCCAAGTGTTTGTACTCTCCTAAACACATGTGGGAAGTATTATTTACTTTGTGCCTTGTACCCTATGTCTAATTTCACTTTGACTTAGGAGATTTAAGTCAAAAGTGAAATTTTGTCATTTATGCCTAAAATGACTATTAATTCACTTTGTGGGTGAATTAGAGACATAAAGTGAGCTTAGGGAACTTAACCCAAAGTGGGTTTTTGAGTGAGATTCTTTTGGAGAGATCTCAACCTTTGATTAGATGGGAGATGGGATGATCTCAACCATCCATATCTTAGGTATCCTTATGGAGGTTCAAGAGGGGCGCAAAGGGCAAAGGAGAGCTCATTCACTCATTTGCTCACTTGGAGAGTTTGAGAGAGAGATTGGGGATGAGGTTTGAAGCACTAGGTGAGGCTAGCTTGGGCCCATGCTTTCATGGAGAGAGGCATCATGCTTGGAGCCTTGTTTATTTACTAAGGAGCTTCCAGTGTTGAGGAGGGCGCATCAGCAGTGGGGAGGACTTACACCTGTCAGATTGCAGTGGGATCAGTTTCAGAGGGAGGCCACGCACTAGTATCAGAGCACTGTGGAGGGGTTTTCCATTCAAAGCTCACAGTTTGCATCTGCAGCAGATTAAGTGGATTTGGGATCATTTATGAGGGGCGCGCCTTCCTAGGGCGCACCTGGTTCATTTGAACTTGTGTTTCAGCTTGGATCAAGCTATTATTGTATCAGGTTCATCTATATTTTGTACTTGTTGTATTCCAGCATGACATATATTCCAAACTAGTTTTCCCCGAGGGGGGAGGGAAGGTTTATCCAGGGTCATGTTGACCAAAAATACCTTTGTACAATTTTATGTGTGTTAGTCTTTTAGATCTGCTTATTTTCAGCTGTAAAGATCTCTAGGTGTGTTACATTTATTTTGGTATGTATGTGCTAACCCTTGGTGACTAAAACTACATGCTAGAGCACCTAAATTGCAAATGTAATCGTAACAAATCAACAAGAAGTTCCTGAACTGTTGGTTGTCCTAAAAAAATAGCAAAACCTTCACAAGACAGTTGAAACTTAGATCCAACCTGAGGTCAAAGACAGACCCAGTTGGCAGCTTGATAGGACCTGGAAAATCTTCAACAAGTACCTTGGATTCTCAAGGTACTAATGCCAACCCGAATACCATTGATGACGACGAGGAGAAGAAGCAAGGGACTTCAGGTGTTGTGGGGCCCTCCAGGCCACCCCAGTCTTAGAAAATTTAGATTCCATGTCACTTATGTCCTTTGTGGTGCATAGAATCTTTGATTATCTAGCTTTCGGGTGTATTTTAAAATAGTTTGTTGATTATATGATTATTTATGACATTTTAATTTAGATAAGGACATGTATCAGAGCTCTGCTTCCTTTTTGGCAAAGCTTTGATAGTCATGGTTGTAAATTAGTTTTGTACGACATGAATATATGAGTAGCTTATATATATATATATATATATAATTGTTGTGTGGAATCTTATTGAAATATATTAAATAATACATTACTTAAAGTTGGGAGAATAACATGTATGAATTACAAGGTGAAACTTAGTCAAGGTACAAGATTCAAATGGCAACTAGTAATCAAACATAGGTTTAAAACAAAAAACTAGGCATAGATGATCATGGTTATTAGACAAAATGCCCATGTAGGTCATAGGACGTTGAAGATTACCTTCAAGATTCCATATCTGAAAATCAACTAGAACAAATCAAATCAAAAATCAAAAATCAAAATATGGGAAGAGATGATAATTGAAACTCACATCACAATCTTATATTCATATTGATATAGATTTATTAGAGAATGAAATGAAAGAAGCAACATAACAATGAACACTCACACAAATATATCATAGAGAATGTAGTATTACAACTAAACTCAAATTCAATTAATGAATGAAAATTATAAAAGACTGTAAAATGCAAAGTTTCATAACTAGCTAGAATGGCGGTAGCTTATCTATGAGAAGAGATGTGTTGGATACACTCATTCATAAGTTATTGACTACTAAGAGTCCAAGGAGCCCTTTTATGAAAATCCCCAAGAGGCAAAAACCATAAACATCAAAACCCTAACCCTACGAGATGAAGTGACAAAAGGGGTGCAAGTACCTAGGTGGTTAGTTGAGATGTCAACTTCTCAGGGATGCAACGTTTACATATAGTCTTCATTTGTGCTCGTGATAGCTCGTTAAAAATATCTAACTAAGAATTACATCTAGCAACAAGTCCAAGGCCAAAAAAACATTGTTTAGGGCCTCAAAACAACCCCAAAAGTTTAGGACCCAAAAAAACCATGGAAATTTTTTAAGCAGGAGAACTCTTGCGAGTAAGAGGAAGACATGGGTGGCCACCAATATCCACTTGGATCAGTCCTCTCCCCTTAGGAAGCAATGGCCTCCATTGTTTCAAGGTCCCTCGCCGGATAGGGGAACTTCTATTGAAACTAACTCATGGTGAGTTGCTTGCCTTGGTGGAGAAGTTTCCCTACTTTGACAACCTGGTAGAGTTGTATTTTTTGTTGGTCGATTCCCTTCCTATGTGTGTCCAGAATTTGATCAGTTGTGGCATGCTCAATGTAATTAGGGTTGAAATCTATAGGTGCTAAGTGCTCATCCATGTTTGAGGTGTCCAATAGGGGTGGAAATATGATTGAAGGAGTTCCACATTGAAGATTATGTGCAAGCCAAGGAAGGGGGGATACTTAATTTGAAGGCATTGTTGCCCATAGCCTTGGTGATGGTGTAAGGCCCATGGCAAAGTGGGAAAATCTTGTTATAGGGTCCTATGAAGTGCTCTTTTTTCAAATGAAACCAGACTTTGTCGCCCACCTGAAACTTTTGCAGAATCCAATGTTGATCATGTCACTACTTGTACTTGGCATTGGATTTTTGCAAAATATCATGGACCTACTGGTAGATGTGTTGGATCCATTCCACAAATTTAGTTACCTTATCGGCCTTGGTTTAAGCATGGGAAAGTTCTTCCTATGTGGATGTAACAAGAAAATCTACATCAAGTGGGCCCAATGGTTGAAACCCAAAGAACGCCTGAAAAGGGTTGTGTCTAGTAGAGTTATGGAGGGCTCCATTGTAGCTATGTTGAACACAAGGAAGGCTTCCATCCCATGTGCATGGATGTTTGGAGTTGTACATTCTTAGAAGATGCACAATCATTATGTTGACCACCTTTATTTGTTCATCAGTTTGAGGGTGGAAGGTAGTGGATTTTGTGAGTTTGGTGTCCAACAATGACGATAGGCTAGACCTGAATGTACTCAATAATTTGTTGTCGTGACTTGAAATAATAGTCTATGGTAACCCGAAATGAACCCAAACATGTTTGAATAAGATCTTAGCAGTGACCTCGACAATGATACTCTTCTTGCAAGCTATCAAGATGGCTATCTCATAAAACCGATCAACAACCACGAATACACGATTACTACCATGTTTGGTAGAAGGTAGACCAAACATGTAATCCATGGATATGGACTCCTAGGGCATGTTGGGAGTAGGTGGAGGAGTGTACAACCCATACCTTTTAATGTTAGGTTTGACAATGGCACAAGCAATGCATGATCTAATATACTAATTGACATCATGTTGAAGCCTTGGCTAATAAAAGCACTTTTGTAGTATAACCATGGTTTTTTCAACACCAACGTATCATGCCACCGGACTATAATGAGCTTCCCAAATCATCTTTGCACACTCGCTTGAAAGAACATAAATATGGCCCAAACGACATAATGGTCCATCTCATAGATGAAAATCCACAACTTATGTGCCCGCACCTAATGTTTGATACGTGGCATCGAAGTCAGGATCACTATGATATAGCTAGAACCACCCGTAGGTCTCATGGCCATAAGAGTTGAGCATTGTGGTTAGTGTTGCAACTGGAGGTTAATTCAGGTAGTCAACGACTCGGTTGGTGCTACCCTTCTTCTATTTAATGTTCAGGTGGAACTGTTGTAGGTAGGTGGACCATTTTTGGTGGCAGTCATTTTGTTACTTTCCTTGTGTTTGCATGAACTACATGGGATTGTGATCATTGTGGATGACAGTCTCCTTCCCAAGAATTTAATGCTTCTATTGGCAACAATCTTGTACAATGAAGTACATCTCTTTATTATAGGTGGGGTAATTGTGATTGACATCTAAGAGTGTCTCACCATAATAGGCCATGATGAGTGAAGACAAATTCAATTGCATAGTCTGAAGCTCAATCTCGAAGGGTTGTTGCAGATCTGGCAAGATGAGTATGGGCACTAAACATAAGTGATGTTTTATATCCTTAAATGTTTTTATTTGTGACTTGGACCAAACAAACTTGGCTCGGGATCCACCGTTGGTGACGTGGATGAGGGGCCAAGCAACATGAGAGAACACCAACATGAACCTACAATAAAAGTTGGTAAGGCCTAAGAAACTGCAAAGCTCAATTAGAGTACTGAGTACGGGCACTGAACATAAGCGATGTTTTGGATCCTTAAATGTTTTTGTTTGTGACTTGGACCAAACAAACTTGGCCAGGGATCCACCATTGGTGATGTGGATGAGGGGCCAAGCAACATGAGAGAACCCCGACATGAACCTACAATAAAAGTTAGTAAGGCCTAAGAAACTGCAAAGCTCAATTAGAGTACTTAGGGCTGGTGATTTGTAAACTATCGTGGATATTCCACTGAATAGTTTGGCAGAACAGATCTAATAAAATACTGAAATCTTTATTGTTAAGGTTAATTTCCTTTAGATCTCAAATTCTTTAATCATTGGTTTTCTGCTTAAAATGTATGAAATAACTAAAGTGCAAAAACTAAAGAACAAAAATAAATACTCACACACTATCCACAAATAAACACAAGATATAACCTGGGAAACCCAATATGGGAGAAAACCTAGCTATAAGGTGAGGTCGCTCTGCTCTCTTTTCTTTAAATGCAAGTACAAAGAAAGATGCACTCTCTATGGAGTTGCCTTTCATTGTAGCTTGTATGGCTACTACAGAATCTCTCCTCCTTTGTCATGCTCTCAACATACCACTCCTATGTTCTATGCTCAAATATGGAACAAATACAATGCTAAAGAATGGAACCCTTTCTCCTCCTAGTAACTCGATATTTAGCATAGCTCGATAGTCATCTAGGGTTAGGGTTTTGACTTCATCAACCCTTAATCAATGATCAGGTTTGGACCTTCTATAATCTTCTTGAAATTCCACAATTTGCTAGCCCCATATGTGTGAGTAACGGGGATTGAAGTGGCATCCACTCGTACCATGGTGGTCAACAAGGTAGGTCAACTTGTAGGAGGCATAACTTTTGCACATGAGCTCCTATTGAGGCGTTTGACACACAGTTGGAAAGGTCTTGAAGTGTAGAACACTGTGAAGGGTGTTTGCACAAATTTGGAACATTGGAACCCCAAAAAAATTTGTTTAATGCCTCAAATGGCCCTGGAAGGTTTCAGGTCCCAATTTTCCAAATTGGGCCATGCTAGTGAAATGGCCCCACGAGCTTATTTCTCTAATTTTTTCCACCCATAAAGTATTAAGACAGATGAAAAATAATATAATGATCTAATTTGGATCATACCTCCCCATTTAGGGAGGCTTTTGGTCCCCAAAATCTTTACTAAAAGAGGTGAGGAAATTTTTCTTCTACCTTCTCCCTAGAGTACCACTTTGATTTACTTGGAAGTTGTTCTTTCAACCTGATATGTCGAAGTTCATGTTGTCTTGTAGCTATGGACCGCTTCTGCAAAATTGTGTCCTCTGCCAACTTTGTCTAAGAATTTGGTGTTAATTCCTCTATGGAAGTGTTGACACGCGGGAAAATCCCCTCCTGCAACAAGGGATAACTACCCGATCACAAGCCCCAATTAGGCTAGTTTTCGTTTGGGATGGTTGTTTCCAACTGATTTGTGGATTCAATTTGCCACTCGTTATGTTTGATCTTTCGAAAAGAGACTTTATTGTTTTTAGGCTTTAATCTGTCCTAACCTATGTTTATAAAAAGAAAAATAAACTAATGTATTATTCCTATCTTGAAAAATGAGAGCAAAATTGGAAGTGTGTAGATAGGGAAGATGGATTCTCGAGAATTAGAAAGAGTTCATCACCTCAAGAATGTTTTAAATACACTAACAATTACTACTAAGAATAAATAACAATAATTACATCTACACTTCACTAATGACCAAAGAGATAATCATAAATTTTGGAAAACATATAGCTATGAGACAATAGTCTAATGAACTATTTTCCAAATTTATATCAGTTCATTCACAACCTGCAAGAAATTTACTAGCTTAAATATTAATTTATGTTGACTGACATGAAACATGTATCAAACATAAGAAAGAAAAAATGAATGACAAGCCTTCAAGAAAGAGTTCTCACGGACTCATCATATGTTCAAATACATGCAACAATTTCCACAAATCACAAAAATAATCATTAATGGAAACAAATTCTCTTCTGCTTATTATTTAGTTGGTAAGCATAATGTAATTATCACAAAAATATTTGTATGATGACTGAATGAAAGGAGACTAATCAACATTTAACCGAAATGCAAATGCTAACGATTTTACTTTATTCAATACAAAAAACTAACAAACTAGATTTTCAGAGATTAGACTAAAACATGATAGAAATAAAAAATTACAATCTAATTAAAAAAAACAAAAAAACATAAGAGAAAACATATATGTAAGTAGAATTGAATAAGAATACCAAATCCAAATACAATCACTAGTTCTCTAGTTCTGAAAGAATCCTAAAACAAAGAGGGCAAGAAAAATTTGCCTTCTTCTGTCCCAAAATTCTCTCGGTCCAGCTCCATAGAGCACCCCCCTTTCAAACTTTGTGGCTTCCCTTAAATAGTTATGTTCTCCTCCCCATTGCGATCTTGTGGGATTTTCCACGATCTCATGGGATCTCTCAACTATTTGGTCTGGCGACTTGCTCTACCATATTTTGGCAAAACCATCCCTGTGATCTTTCAAGCACACCCCTCACTTCCATCTTGTTACATGCCTTTTGGAAATCAAATTCACCTCTACAGATAGATCCACTCCAACAATCTCAAGCTCCCCGTATTCACGATCTAGTTACTTTCTTTTTGATGAGTTGGTTCCTCTCATGACGTGATCATGCCCCTTGTCTATGTGCTAGCCTCCACCTCTTATTTACGCTATGTTGTATATGTTTGATAAAAAATCTATGCAATCTCACTACTTAATCTATGATCCAACGACGTGTCCCCCACTTCTACAATTAATAGTTTATGTTTGCAGTCTTTGTATTTCCATGGGTAACTTACAATCGTAGTACTTCAGATAACACTAAGATTAAACTAAACCTCTCTGTGCTAACACATTCTAAGTGTGACAGTGAAAACTAACAATCCCCAACAATTTGATAACATCCTAATATGGTGAATCCAATCCGTGATTTCATGGCCAAATACAATGATTTTTGTGGATTTAGAATCCAACATTATGAGCTAGTTTCTTTATATCACATCCATGGAATACAAGTATGAAATCTCTAATGTGCAATCGGTGGAAAATCCTCAAATGTTGTAATCGGTGGAAACCATGAGGCCCTTGTTGTTGCCATCGAATTGTCTTCAACTATATTTATAAAAAAAATATGTCCAATATCCTAACAAGAAAACCTAGGGTTCCATCCACCATCGTGGCTTCTTGCGCGTTAGGGTTGTGATCTCAACTCATTAATATTTGGTGCTATCTTGGCGAACACGCGTGATATTTATAGGCACGTACTCAAATTATCTGGATAATGAAGACAACTAGCCCTAAAATTGCATTGGCGCAAACCCTTGATGATGTGTTGTCAAGAGAAATTTATGTGGCATTAGTTTCTATTGTTTTTGTGTTGGATTCCACATTTTTTTTTTTTTTTCTGAGCTAGCCTC
>JASDQU010738554.1:257540-268641 GCA_032191745.1 Picea mariana | reverse complement strand
TATAAATTATTCACTCTTTGAGTGTGGACTATGTTCAATGAGAATTCTTCCATTCTTTCTCTCTTGCTTCTTCTTTCTCAATTTCTCTCTGCAAATGTGTGTGGTATTTTCTAGCTAGATCTATTATGTGAAAGTTCAACACATTTACACCTATTCCTTAGACCCAGTTTAGGGGGAATTTCCCCATAGCAGAATTGGCGACTCCACTAGGGAGTCTCTCTAGGATCTTAGTGGTATATTTTGGTTTGATTTGATTTTTCGATTTCTTTTTTAGTTTTCCAAGTTTTCTGAGTCAGGTTGGGTCTCTGGTCATCTTCTAGGTGCCTACCAACTTCCTTTGCCCCAGTTTTCTGTCCAAATTTTTTTTTTTTTTTGTAAATTTTCAGAGGTGTATGTGGCCTTTTCGCTATATAACATGCATACATACGCGTTCTGTATTATATACAATTTGCGTACATATGCAGGATGCTCATGCACAAAACGCGTGTCTATTTTCTAGAGGAGTTTTTACAAAAGATTTTTCTTTACTGATAATAAGATCTTTGCTTCTCAGGTCTTCCTGAACTCTTCAGGGTCTTTGTTGACTGTATTTGGATAGGTTCAAGGCTCAATTTATCTTGCAATTTGTATAAAATCTTTGTTGTTTCTTTATTTATTTTGTTTTTGTCAAGGTTAAGGGTAAACTTATGAGCGTTAGATCCTCTTGTGGATTCTAGTGAATCCCTGCTTTCAAGTAGTGGATTAGGGTCTATGTTAGTATTGGGGTTGTACTCTCTTTCCCTTGATTCTGATTTGAAAAACAAAAAAATATCATTTGCTTGTTATTTTCATTTCTAAGCATACAAAAATAAAAATAAAAATTGTTGTAGTTCATTAACTGCATTTTCATTTTGTTATGCATTTTTGTTTGGTATTTATAGCATAGGCTGTTTATTACAAAAGAAAAGAGTTCTAATTCCAAATTTCCTTCTATGCTGATTCCTTGAAAGTTTAGTAGTTTTCATTGCATTGTGAAACGAAAAGAGCATTCTAGGAAAAAATTGCATTTTAGGATATTGGACCATATTTTGAAAAGTTTGCACTTACAAAGTTTAAAAGCCCCTTTTTTCAGTTGTAGAACATAGTTTTCTTTTTTCACAATGTTCTAAAATATTTTAATTATTCTCTTTCGTCTCTTGAAAACACCACAAGTTTCACTCCCGTCCCCTTTTGAGTAAATTAAGCCATTTAAAATCAACGATTAATACTAAAATCAACTAGAATTTTATGTTTATAAGGTACACCAAATAGTCTAGGCTTTAGGGCCTTGAAATAGGTGTGGAGAGGAAAATCTTCAAGGCTTCTTAAATAAACTTAAGAGTTTGTGATAGGGAGTGTAAAATTCTAGTTTCATAAGAGTTAGCTGGGACCCCCCTCTAACACAGGGGCTAAACAAGAGGTCATGTGAGGAAAGGTATATGAGATAACCCCTCCAAAAATAGACCAAATGTAGTGGGGATCGTATATTGAGGGTCATTCTTGGGATTTTCACTGATCACATTTGATTATAGAGCTTGTTGAGTCTCAGTTTTGACATATATAATGCTCTATATTACCTTGTATCTGATCCTTTTTGCCCATGTTATAATCCTATACTTGACTATTTCCTCCCAAACACATACCCAATGACCTTGTTCATGTGCATAAGGGGTAAATTATGATTAAGGCATGCTTTGTTTAGTTTTTCTTGAGTTAATTTGATTAAATGTTTGATTTTGCATGATCCTAATTGTTTGACTCTTAGTAAGTTTTGATCCGGTACTATCACACTCTGTTCTATTCCAGTATTTCCCATGCACCTAATTCGGTACTCAGGATTATGACTATGTGTATGCCGGTACTAAACAACTACCTATATGATTTTGGTACCAACATTTCGGTACTCGATTTTCACCTCGATTTTTAGGCTGATGACGATGGATTTAAAATTTGGGGACATGGGTTTTTTTCGAAGCCATGTTTTCATTTGGACTAGTGGCCAAAATCTCCAGACCACACACGTGTGGACCTCCAGCTCAGGGGGAACGATCCATCCTCGATCTTTGCCAATTTTCCATAAATTCCAAGATCATGCCTAGATTTGTGGGAATTGTATTTCCTTGATTAGGTAATGGTTGTCCTCGACCTCCATTGATGGAAAATGGCTTTTATTTGGATTGGATTGTCTAGATCCAAAATTGTAATGTAAAAATCATATAAATTGAGTGATGGCTAAGCCAAAAGGGAGAGCAATTGTTATGTTGCAGATTGGATTTTTGAACATATTATCTCTGTAAACATGTTGAAGAATCAATATGAAGTTAAATTCATCAATTCCATGTGTTTTGTAAATTTTACTGTTATGTAAGTTTATTTGAGCTTCCTTGTTGGCATGGTAAGGGCCCACCGATCCAACCAAGGTAAGCTCATTTGTAATTATTATGTGAATGTAATTCTGTTTGTGTGTGAGTGTTTTACAACAATGTGTGTGTGATTGGTCTTTACTTCATTTTTAGAATTCATCATTGAGTTAATCATTTTGGATTGGTGTGAATAAGCAGGTGTTAGAATGAGTAGACATTTCATTCTCAGATGTTGAAGGTATCTATTTCATGATTTGAAGTGTGGAACTGATATTTTGAGTTTATGATTGTAGTAGATTTAGTATATCAAGGGACCATAAGACTTTATATTTCATCTTCATGCTCTGCAATAAAGTCTTTCAGTTATAGTGAACACCCCTTGTGCTGGTTTGATTGAATTACATGAGATTGAAGTTGGTTTTGATTTCGAGAATGGTTGGAATTGATTGTTTCAATTGGTATAGGAGACAAGCTTCTCAAATTTATCTCTTTAATTCATGAGCCTGGAATGAATAGACTTGTTTCTCTAGGATAGAATCCTTTGATTGATTGTTTTGCTTGAGAAGTTTGAAGTTGTGTGAAGCATTTGGATATCCTAAAACATAGTGTTAATTGTTGACTAGTTTAGTTGCTACAAGGCGACATATGCAAAGTCCATCTCTTTTATTTTATGAGCCTTTGAATGGATAGATTCATTACCTGAGCAAAAACCTTTAGATCACATGCTTGTTGGATTATGTTTATGAGTTTTGTTTTATGATCTTTAAGTTGTGTGAGGAAGATAGATAAAAAATTTGTAAAACAAAGTATTGGTATTGATTGTTTCTTCTTTATTCTATACTCATCAGACATAGGAACCTATCTGTTATCGGCACATATAGTGCATCAACTCTATTGATTATGAATCCCAGATTGACATTTAAATGAGTATAAGATATATATTGAACATATTTGTACACCAACAGAGCTTCATGGACCTCAAATCCATTCAGGATGCTAAGTTGTCTTCCGAACCATTTTCCTTCAATACCCTTGAAAATCTTGGGACTTTGTTATCCTGCTCATTACGGTCAACCTGATTGCCGACTGTACCTTCCTGGTGACTGACTACGAGGTGAAAATCTAGTTTCCTTTTTGTAGGGACTTACATAGGTGGCTGCTGGGGTATACCGTGGTACCTAGGGAAGACGTCAGATCACACTTTGTAGAGTATACCCGTAGGGTGTTTCCATGTTTGAGTTACACTTGCACCGGTAAGTTGCTCTAATGTTGATTGGCGTAACTGTTCTTCCTGCCAGTGAGTTGATTTCTTGATTTTACTTTAGCTAATTTTTAGTGTGTGCTCTATGTTTCATGCTATCTTAACCTTAGAGTGTCGATTGACCATTTCACAAGGTGGAATATTAATAGCTCCTCCGTTCACGTAGAATTTAGGGCCTATTGCCGGTTACTTTGGAGCCATCCCCACCACCGCTGAGGTGAATGATAGATCAAGAGGGTTATTTTGAAGCTACCGGGCTACAAAAATTTGTGACCAAGCCTTTTCCTAGATAATATACACTTGCACTAGAGGAATCCACCATTTTTGACCTTGAACCTAAAGTATTCATGCCCGGAAACCCTCCAATCACCGATTTTTCAGCACCACTTGTTATTCAGATAGTCCCTCCTGAGGTAACTTCACCTGAATTTCATTTTGTTAGAAGAGTGGCAATGGAAGAAACTAATGCTACCTCTTTTGGGAGTCCTCATACTCCCATATTGGCTGCTGTGGGAGGGTGTTTCGTGCCTCCTCCCCCATCTCCACCTATAAGGACTACGATTGTCCAGACTCCTACAACTTCTGGTAGTGGCATAGTTGCTCCAATGACTATGACCACTGTTCCTTCTATACATAACATGTATGACACTCCCTTTTCATACGAGTGCTCAGTTTCGACTCTAGCTCGACCTTAGCTTACTCTAATCTACATAATGTTGGTCTGGGGGCAAGGATTTCTAGTGCTCCCTTGCAAGGATATTTCACAGGCACTACCTCTTCATTTATTGCCATCCCTTACGACAGGGGTCATATCCCTCCTCCATCCTTGTCACTCAAAGGTGCTTTCCAGCAGGCATTCAAGCTTAATACCAGTTCCATCTTGTTCAATGGAGGGAGTCATGGGCCTCAATTTTATATGACTCTAGTAGGGTCTATGACGTTTTATTTGTTTGGTGCTTTTGGAAACAATGCTTTCTTGTCATCCGCTTTCTCTTCTAGGGGAAACCTCGTCTTTAGTCAACCCAACCCTATGCAAGGCTTAATTCCTTCACAAGGAGTGATGACAGGATATTCCTCCTCACAAGGTCTTGGAAATCCCTAGCAAGGCTCTTTTCCTTCTCAAGGGATGCCGATCAGGGGAAACCCCTCCCACACTCAGTGGAACTCCAGGAAGGGTTCAATACCTATGCCAGTAGGATTGGCTAGGGGAATCCCCAACCAAGGTCCTTGGAATACCTTGCAAGGAGTAATACCTACACATGATATGTCATCCAATTACATGAATACGTCGGTGATGTAGAATCAAGCACAAACTCCTTTTACTGGCCAAGGAAATCATGGTTTCTACCAAAACCTTGTCCAACGAGCAAACGTTTCCTGGAAACATGGTGCTAGTCAAAACCCAGGCTCCTATTTTCCTTTGAATCCAAAACAACCTAGGATACCTTTCATGGAAACTCTTCATTTTCTAGACTTTTCGAGGTTGTTGAATAATCTGATTTGTCATGATCCACATTACCCCCCCATGCCGACTAAGTTTCCCTCAGACATCCCTATGTTTGAAGGGAAGCCTAGCGAAGATATAGGTGATCATGTTACGACATTTCATTTATGGTGCTCCTCCAACTTGTTGAAGGATGAATCTTTCCAGTTGCGTTTATTTCAATGCACTCTTATAGGGAGTGCTGCAAAATGGTATATCGAGCTCGATAGCTTGAAGTATTCTTACTTTAACAACCTAGAAATGGTTTTCTTAAACCATTTCTAGTTATCGGTGAGACACGATGTTGTCACCATGTTTCTAGCCAACTTCGAGCAAAAAAAATCCGTCCATATCTTTTATCACATCTAAGAATGGAATCGTCAAAATATATCGATCAAAGTGAAGGTCCCTCTCACATTTTTTCTCGAGTGGTTCCTCAAGTCCTTGGTTCCTTGTGTATCCAAAGACGTTGCGACCTCCATATTTTTTTCCAAAGAAGAGGCTATTATGAGATCCCAACAACTAGAATTGATTTACTCTCAATCCGGTATTCTATATGGGATCCTCCCAGATGCACCACAATCAAATTTTGACAAGACCAAATAGAAGTCTGGGCCTCATGCCGATGGTATAGTAGGCTCAACACAAAGTAATCCCACATATCAGTCGACTAACCGGTTGTAACAATTATCCAACTAAACTCCTATTTCAGTTGCCCCCACAACCCAAACGTTGGATGTACACAGTGTGCAATTAATGAATTCCAAGGGTAACCAAAAATCCGAGGGAAAGAGGAAATCCAAAGGAAAGAAGGGTAAGGGGGATAAAAAGGCTACAAATAATTCTAGCGATGGTAAGAAAAAGAAGAAGGTGAATTTTTCGTGTAATCTTTGCACAGATGATCACTTGACTCACTAAATCCCTCGGCTTGAGGAATCCCAAAATCTCTTCATGCAACAGTAGTATGCTCTATTAACCAAGCCTTTCCCACAAGGGAAAAATATGGCTCAAGCTTCCTCATCCATGAATTCACCTTGGGAAAATCAGGGAGTACCCATGCCTAATGCTAATAATGAAGCTGAAAATGTATACATGATGAGATCAGATGCTCATCTGCAGACCAAATCTCACGATTACAGAATGCCAAAATATGTTGACAAGGGAAAATAAGCTTCCAACCCAGCACCTCCTCTTCATATTGAGAAGAATATGGGAGAAACTATGAATCACATCCCTAAGGGTGCATTTAAGAAGGCTTCTCACAACCCAAACACAAGGGCTACTCTGAATTACTCCGTCATGGAGGATATCGCACAAACACCTTGTGCGATGTCTGCTCTGTAAGTCCTCCAGAGTTTCCCCTCACAGAAAAAATCATTTTTATTTGCCTTGGGTTCTACCGAGACTGATAACTCAAGAATTATTGTTTTTGACCCTACCGATTATAAACCTCATTTTCCTCACCATGTCGCTTTTTAGATAGTAGTGGTTTATGCCACAAAATCATTGACAAGGAACATTTTCCACACGATGGTAGATCACGGTGTCTCGACTTGCATGATGTAGTTGGCATGTTGGAAGGCCATTGGCCAACCTAAGTTGTCTCCGTCACCGACATTGTTAATTGCGTTTGACGACCCATATTTTAGACCGCATGGCATAATCCCCTCCTTCCCCATGAAATTGGAGGGAAAAATCATGTGCGTCGAGGTAGAAGTAGTCGATGCGCCTCTTGAATACAATATTTTGTTAGGACAGAGTTGGACCTATTCCATGACAATGGTTGTATCCGCTATTTTTTGGGTCTTATGTTTTCCTCACGAAGGCCAGATCATAACCATTGATCAATTATCCTTCTCTCGTCTTAATACTTCATCGAGGGAATCCACGGTCCTAATGATTGATAACCTGCAACCAGGTACCATCAACTTAGGTTTTGTATTGTTTCCATCTTTAATGGGGACTTTTGATTATCCACCACCTTCGAGTGATGTCAAGTTTATTTCAGATGTCCCTAAACCAACCGAAGGCTGTGATATTTCATATAGCTTCTTTTCAAATGAGTTATTTTAATGACCTATGGAATTTACAATCCCCATTAGATTCGATGGAATGGGTAGGGAATCCTGGAATGACTATGCCCCTATCGACTACTCAGGTTGCGTACATCATTGTCCAACAAGCCTCAACCAACCCTGATCCACCCCCCCCACTGGAGATAGATCCCGTTCTCAAGCCTATTTGGGCTCAAGTCTCTCTTAATACTAATGATCCTTTGGAATTGGTCTTTCCCTATGACGAGGAGATTTTGGAGGCAATGATTGGGCCGAGTATACCTTGGGAATATCTTCACCATAGATCTTATTTTTTTCTTGAGACGAGGAGAGTATAAGCAGGAGAGTTCACTATGACCATGAATGGAGATGCCACTTGTCCTGTTAACCCTTTGGCCATGCACATAATCTATGCCGAGGGAAACATGACAAGTATAGATGAAAAAATTCCAATTGATATCTCTAGAACCCCTGGTGTCATTGAAAATGTCTTCGTCGGAGAGGATTTTTCCTATGAGGAGATTCAGGTCTACACTAAATTATTTAAAGAGTTTCATGAAATTTTTTCCTGGGATAATGAGGATATGCCATGAATTGACCCTTTTATATTCGAACATGAGATAAGGACTTACCTTGATGCTAAGCTGGTCCATAGAAACTTCACCCAATCAATCCTCGCAAGGCAATGACTATCAAGGCTGAGGTAGAGAAATTCATTAAGGTTGGTTTCATCTATCCAGTGTAATTGACATAATGAGTTTCAAACCCTGTTCCTGTCAACAAAAAACAAGGTACGATTCATGTGTATGGAATTTTGTGATCTAAATAAATCTTGCCCGAAATATAATTTTCCAACCCCATTAATTGACTAGATTGTCGATGAATGTGCAGGTTGTGAAGTCTTGTATTTTATGGATGGTTTTCCAAGTACAACCAGATTCAGATCAAACCTAAGGATCAACATAAGACCATGTTCATATGTCCTTGGGGTATGTTTTCATACATGAAAATTCCTTTTGGCCTTAAGAATGCTGGAGCCACTTTTCAATGGGCCATGTCGTTCACCTTCCATGACCTCAAGAATATTGTCGAGGTGTATCTTGATTATTTGGCATCAGGTTCTCGTAAGAGATCCGATCATCCAACCCACTTACAACTTATCTTTGAGACGTGTCGCTACTACCAGATTCGTCTTAATCTGAACAAGTGTAGCTTTTGTGTAACATCAGGATGGTTATTAGGTTTTATCGTTTCCAATAAAGGGATCATGGTCGATCCTATGAAGGTTTAGGAAATAGTTCAATTTCATCCCCTACACATAATCCCCCAACTTCAAAGTCTACAGGGGAAAACTAACTTTCTTTGGTGATTTATTTCCAACTATGCGGAGATTACTAAAGGGTTTATGCGTCTCTTGAAAAAAGGGGTCCCATTATGTTGGGATGAAGCGACTCAGTGCTCTTTCGAAGTGTTGAAACGTGCTTTGACGTCTTCCCCTCTACTTAGTCCTCTATATTATGGCAAGGATTTCTTTTTGTACTTGGCTATAGCAGAGTCTACTATTGGCATGGTCTTGTTCCAAGAGATGATGTGTTTGAGGATCATGTTATTTACTATCTTAATCGAGGCTTGGTCAGACTGAAACTCAACTACACCCATGTTGAGAAACTCGCTTTGGCAACTGTCCATGCTATCCAATGGTTCTGTCATTACATTCTACTCCGTAACACCACCGTCATAGATTTCGTGAATCATTTTCAATATGTATTGACACAACGAGTTATTGGTGTGAAAATTAGTTGATGGATAGTCATTTTTCAAGAATTTGACTTGGATTTTGTTTCAGAGAAATAAAAAATTCCTTGGTCTGTGCTGAGCTAATTTTTGAACTTCCGATCAAGAGTGGTAATGATTTTCCCAAAGAGTCATTGATTAATGGGGATATTTTCCTTATTATATATTCAGACCCTTGGTATGGAGATATACTGGTGTATCTTCAGACTTTGGAGTGCTCTTCCTATGCTTCTCATGATGAGCGCCAATAGATACACCATCAAGTGTGAAACTATATTATCATCAATGATACTTTATATCATTGAGGAGTTGATTGCATTCTCCATCATTATCTCACTCATGAAGAGGCAGAGCTTGTGTTGAATGATTGTCACACTGGAGCATGTGGAGGTCACTTGTATGGGTTGGAAACAACCTTGAAATTCTTCACACTGGATACTTATGGCCTTCATTGATCAAATGTTATGTAGAGGCACTCAATAAGTGTCACCCGTGCCCAATCTTCTCTCAAAATATGTAGGCACACTCTTCTCCCATGTTTGCAGTTATTGCTATTGGCCCCTTCACTAAGTGGGGGATTGATTTTACTACATTCCACCCAACTTCGGCTAGGGGGAATCATTACATCATCATGGAAGTAGACTACTTCACTAAGTCAGTCGAGGCCACATTAACATTCAGTAATGATAGAGAAACAACTATTCTTTTTGTTTTTAACCATATTGTAGCTAGGTTCAATATTCTAAAGGAGATTGTCACATATCATGGTAGTCACTTCCAAAATAAGATGATGATCGAGTTAAAATCAAAACTTGGGTTTAAGAAAGAACATTCATCACCCCACTATCCCAAGAGAATGGTCAAGTGGAGGCTGTCAATATGTCTCTCAAGACTATTCTCCAACGGATGATCAATTCAACCAAGTCAAATTTGAATTTGATGTTGTAATCAACACTTTGGGCGTATCGAACCTCAATCAAGACTAATACCGATTTCTCTCCTTTTCAACTCATTTACGAGCTGGAGGAAGCCTTGCCCATAGAGTGCCAAATCCCCTCTTTGAATTTGGAAGTGGAATTACTTCCCAACACAACTCCACTTGAAGAGCGTCTCCTATATCTTGAGCAACTTGATGAGCAGCGTCAAGATTCAGCCTTGGCCAAAGAGGCTGACAAACAACGTGTTAAGTGTCACTATGATCGGTCCATCTACCCTAGAGTTTTCTCCAAAGGATATCTTTTCTTGGTCTATGACCAAGATAAAAAGCCCTTGGGGGCAGGAAAATTCAAACCCATGTGGTTTAGACCATTCATTGTTAAGAAATTTTTAGAAAAGGGTTCCTATCAATTGGTTGATTTTGAAGGTAATGATTTATCTAAGCCTATAAATGGGCTCTACATTAAGAAGTATTACACTTAGGTTGGTCACCTAGGTGTGAATTATTGTATATAATGTATAGTTTTATTTATACATTTTTATCTTTTTGTCTTATGGACGTGTAGTTTATTGTGTTTCTTTTCACTGTGGTAGATGCCAAGTGAATCTGAGTTTTATGTTGGGTTTGCGGATGGTGATAGCCAACACACTCAGAGGCTTGATTCTGTAACTTTGGTGATATTCACATCCATTGGTCAGTTGGTGTCTTCTGGAGGTATTTGTCTAGGAAAATCAACCAATAACGTTGGCGAGTATAGTGCCGTCATAGAATTACTATGTGATGCATTGTCACATGGTATTTCTCACATCTGGGTTTATATATATGCTCAATTGGTTGTGTCTCAGTTAAATGGAACGTATTGTGTCTACGATCCCACCCTTCACTGACGATTCCTTAGGGTACGTCTCTTAGAACTCTATTTTGATTATATTACTTATATTCATGTTCCTAGGAGATCTAATCAACTAGTTGATGCATTGGCTAATCATGTATTATATTGGCATCTTGCACACACATAAAAGTAAAATCACACACATACACACATATGTAAATACATTTGTACAAAAAAATTTAATCCATAAGGAAAAAATATGTATATATTATAATAATATTTCCCAAAATAATGTCATAAGTACAAAATGTGGGCCATAAAGCCTCAAATAGAGCTGATATACATCACTAGGATCAAGC
>JASDQU010738554.1:230997-247367 GCA_032191745.1 Picea mariana | reverse complement strand
TATTGTAAACATTGTAACATGATGAATAATATAGAATATGTTGGTTTTCCCAGTTTGGGTTTCCAGGGGAAAAATCTCTGTGTAATGTTTGTATTTTCCATTGTATCTTTTTTGTTCTTTTTATGAATATCTGTTTGCACTAGATATTATACAAGGTTAGAATTTACAATCCAATACTTATACTTTATGATGGAGATTATTTAGGCACTCCCCATATGCAATATGGCAAGTGTATGCACCAAGCAAACTTTTGACCTAGAACCTTAATGTGAAAGGGAGGGAACATAGAACCATACACATTTTCAAGGTTTCGATAAAAAAACCTATCATGTCAAGGCTTCAAGCAAGTATTGTGCATGGTGTTTATCACTTGCAATGTAATATGGTCATTGTACATTTAATAATCCCATTGGCCCTCTTTCCCACTAAAGAAAATTATTGTTTCATTTAAACTAAATTAAATTGTGTTAGACCTCCCACTAATGTTGAAAAAAATAGGGCCAAGTTAAGCAAGTGTTTCACCCCTTTTCCCAACAAATATTGGCAATTCAACAAGACACATAATGTAGTTTCATTGTTTCCCACCCTATTCAAATTGAGAAAAGTCAAATGACATACCCAAAAAAATCATATTTTATATTTTGGTATATATATTTACTTCCAACATAAAGCAAGGTTTAAGGTGTGTTTTATTTCTTTTTTTAAAGAGTTGGTTGATACAAATTAGATAATTATATTATTTTCATCTATCTCTATGCTTTATGGGTGAAAAAATTGGAGGAATCAACTTGAAGAGCCATTTTAGTGGCTAATCCAAATTTGAACATTTCGGTCCAAAAAATCATCTAAAATATTTTGGATCCATTTTTTAGCATTAAATGACACTTTTTTATGGTTCAAAACTTACCATGGAACCACCTTCTATATTCTACATACCAACACATTTCCAGTGGTGCAAGAATCATCTCAATCGGAGTTTGTATAAGAAAGTTACGCCTCCTACAAGTTGACCTACCGTATTGATCACCATGGTGTGAGTCGATCCCATGTCAACCCCAATCACTTAAACATGTGGGGCTAGACACATAGTGTATTTTCTAAGAACATTTTATAAGGTCCAAAACTGATCACTAATAGAGGGTTGATAAATTCAATTCCCTAAACCAAGATGGCTATCGAGCTATGTTAATTATCGGGCCGCTAGGAGGAGAAGGGTTCCATTATATGTTATTATATTGTGTTCCATATCATAGTAAAACAACTGGGAGTGGAAAAATTAGAGAGAATAACATAGGGGGTTTATTTTTTGTATCATCCTAACAGACCACAGGTATTAGGTAACTCCATAGAAAGTACCTTCTCCTTTGTACTTGCATTATTCCCTACTAGAGAAAAGAGAGTAGAGAAGCCTCACTTTCTAGCTGTGTTTTCTCCCAGAAGGTTTTCCCAGAGAAACATTTGTGTTATTTCATGGATGGCGTGTGATTGTGTTTTACTATTCTCTATTTTCCACATTTTTTCTATTTCATGCATAAGTGGAAAATTAGTAACTAAAGATTCTACAACCTAAAGGAATTTAACTTGCATAGTGTAGATTTCAGTTTTATTTATCAGATGCGTTGTGAAAATTTGTTCTAGTGGAATATCCATGCTAGTTTACAGATCATATTGGTATTAGAGTATATTTTCTTGGGGTATTTATGGAAAATTGTAGGGATCTGAAAATTGGTTTAAGAATAAAGTCATAAAATCCTAGTCATGCGATCTAGGAGGATTCTCAGGTCCAGAAAAATGCTCAAAAATCAAAGTTCTCATAATAGGACAAACCAACTCCATTGTGCCTGTCTCGTCGTGTTGATTCTGGTCATATATGTTTTTCCTCAAACGGACACCATATGCAAAAGTTATCGCATTCTGACCAAATTCACAAACAGGCAAAAAGTCAACTGGTCAAAGTCAATAGTAAAACGCAACATTGATGTCAGAAGTATGATAGGTGACATCATGATGACATCATCATGTTGATGTGGCATCACCATGAGGTGACACATGTCACTCAAATTCAACATTTATAGGATGAGTTGGTACCTGTACGGATTTGACATGTGGCATTGTACGGATGACATGTGGCAGTCTGTACATGACGTGGCCCAATGGTAGGCTGACACATGGTAGTAAGGATGGAGATGTGGTAGGTGACTGGAAGTACGGAAGGCTGACATGGAGGTATGGACTAACACGTGGCAGGGGACTGGGTTGTACGGTGGAGGATATAGAAGACAGTTGATCAGATGACTGGGCAGTACAGCGGTGGTGTGGTCCAATCATGGGTCGCCACATGGCCCAATCAAATGGTGACACATGGCACCCTGCAGATGGACAATGACAGTCTGTGAAAAAATTTGGCAAGGGTCGGGGTCAAAACCGTGACCTCCCGGGCTCCAACAACTTCGCAAAGGACCGTGACCAACATGCTACAAGGACAGGGCTTGATAATCCCTCAGCCCAGTTTGGTTTTGTTTCTTCTCCAAGTAATAATGAACACTAGGGTGATGGCTCGGGGTTAGCCCGCCAGACCAGCAGCTAATACAATGCAACCAGGTGTTGTAACCAATGTCCAGGGCGGTTGACGGGGGCCTATCCCGTCCAATCGGGCCTTTGGTCCTATTCAACCTCCATACAACCAGGGACCACGCGTAGGAGGGGGTCACGTGTTTAGTGCCTATTGGATAGTGCTTGGCCATATGGCCAATAAGACCAATTAAAAGGAGCACGCGCCTAGCCTGAGGGGCTAAGGTTGATTTTTTAAACTGTAATGGGTTTTTTTTGTTATAGTTTTGGCTAGAATTGGGCCTTTTTGGATATGTTTTGGCCATATGGAGGGGGATTTGACCCCAAAAAGAGGCCATATATTTTTGGAAAGTTGGGCTTCCATTGTTGAGCCTAAAAACTATATAAACCGAACCCTTTGAGCTTGTGAGGGGACTTTTGTATTACAGGGGAATGTGAGAGAAGCTTGAGGTAATTTCCCATTTCTCATGTTTTGAGGGGCATTGAGGCATGATTTGAGAGGAGATAGTTGTGAGGCATGAGTGCATCTTCACAAGGAGGTCTTGTATAGAAGATCATAAGCCTATTTTTAGTAGAAAAGAGCAATTGTAAGAGAACTTGAGCATTGAAGATCAATAAAGCAGTCCTCCACTTGGAAGCGGGCCCAGAGACGTAGCCACTCATTGGTGAACTCTGTTAACAAGTTCTTTGTGTTCATTTCTCTTTCTTCTTGTTGATATATTCTTTATTTGTAGCATGTTTAATGATGGTTGAACTCTGTTGTCGTTAATGAGCATCAATTTAATGTCACATTGCTTATAATACCTTTTATTTTTGGATCAAGTATTTTGGTATCAGAGCTTTGGTTGTGTTGGAAGGTCTAACAAGTGTAGGATTGGATGCTCACAAGATCCAAATATCGAAGAGGAGAAGGATCATTGGCTGAATTCATTTCAGAGATAGAACGAGTATTGAGGAAGAAAAGAATGGAAACAGAAGAAGGAACTTCTCCACGAACTAAAGAGTTCGAAAAAGCATTTTTCTCCATGTCAGAAATGGTTAAAGTGTTGTATGATGATTTCTTGGAGAGAAAGAAACTTAATCTAGGATAACCTATTACTAAAGAGAAAAGTGAAGAGAAAGGAGACTCTTCAAATCCTCCTCCTTCACCACCTTCTTCTCCTTCTTATTCAAGTTCTAATTCAAATGTTAGTTCTCATTCAACGACACATTCTATATAGAAGAATACACATAGACATAAGTCTAAAATGCCTTTATTAAAGGTTTATGTTAATTTTGAGTTACCTTTGTATGATGGGGAACTAAATGTGGAAAATTTAGACAATTAGATAAGAAAAATTGAAGTATATTGCAGGATACAGAAAATGATAGATGAGGAGACTATGATCTAGCTTGCTAGTCTCAAGATGGGAGGAACCGCTCTTGTGTGGTGGGAAAGCAGGACAAAAAATGATCTTTAAAATTTTGGTAAGACACTCTCCTCTTGGCTTGATTTTACATCTGCATTACGAAAGAAATTTTATCCTCTAGCTTATATGCAACAAGCTATTATGTCATGGTGGAAATTTAGGTAGTTAAAGGGACAAACTGTTCAAAGTTATACATAGGAGTTTCGAAAAAGAGCTTTATTGTTGGGTATACCGTTGGATACTCAAGATACATTTCTTAAGTACATAGGTGGTTTGCATATCTATTTAAGACATACCATTATTATATTTAATCCAACTATTTTAGATGAGGTGTGTGTGCAAGTGACTCGTCTTGAATCTAGAGGCAAGAATGTAAATGTTGATTTTGTAAATCCATTTAAACCTACTGAAGGCAAAACAAAAGGAGATGGTAAAGAGTATTTTAAAGGGAATAAGTATAATACAGTGAAGAAGTAAAAAACTACATGCACTCATTGTAAGAAAGAAGGCCATAATGAGGATCATTATTGGATCCTTCACCCAGAATTGAAACCATCAAAGTTCGGAAATAAAGGGAAGCCAAAGACTATTGCAACAGCTCAAATGGACTTTGAATTTGATTCGAGATATGAGACCAAGATCACAGTCATGGGAATCAAAGCTAAAAATTTTGAAGCTAGTACAATTTCTTCAGTACAGTCTATAAAAGTTGATAATGAAGTTGATGAGATCAAACGAATACAGATTTTTCACATAAGAGTAATTTCCAAACATACAAAAATTTATATTTGTTTGATAGTGGCTCACAAGTAAACTTAATATCAGAGACAATTGTTAAAAATTTTGGATTAACTACTAAACCTCATAAGAATCCATATCCATTAGGATGGATTCATAATGATAATCAGTTGCAAGTGAATAGGCAATGTTTTCTAAAGTTTGCTATCACTTCATGATTTATAGATGAGGTTGAGTTAGATGTAGTTCCACTTGATATATGTGGTATTGTACTTGGGAGTCCATATTTGTTTGATAGAAAGGCAATATCATATCATGAAGATAATAAGTATCAACTAACTAAAGATGGAAAAGAATATGTCATAAGGGCTCATCAGAAGAAATTGAATCTGTCACTAATCAACTCAGGGAAAATGAAGAGAATTGTAAATGTCAGTAAAAGATATTTACTAATAGTCGTAAAAGAAAAGGATATTGATGGATTTGATGCTTTCCAAGATTGTGAACAAAATTGAAAGATGAATTAGTTAGAATTGTTTCTGACTATGATAATATTTTTCAAGTTCTGAAAGGATTACCTCCTAAACGACAAGTTGAACATGAGATACAATTGTAGCAGGATGTTCCTCTTCCTAACATTAGAATGTACGGGTTATCAGTTTTGGAAAATGTAGAGATAAAGAAGCAGGCACAAGATTTGATTGATCAAGGGGTCATTAGACCAAGTGCTTCTCCATGTGGGTCACCTATCATCTTGGTGCCAAAAAAAGATGGCACATGGCGCATGTGCGTGGACTTTCGAGCCTTGAACAAGATCACAGTGAAAAAATGTTACCCTCTTCCTCGCATTGATGACTTATTATATAAATTGAAAAATGTGGTATATTTCACTAAGTTAGACTTAAGAAGTGGTTACCATCACATCAGAGTTTTTGAACAGGATATATGGAAAACTAATTTTAAAACAAAACAGGGATTATTTGAATGGTTAGTGATGCCATTTGGGCTTACTAATGCACCTGCTACTTTTATGTAGGTAACGAACGATGTATTCAGGCTATTCATTGATGCTTTTGTAATAGTATACTTAGATTATATTCTTATTTTCAGTAGGACCATAGAGGAGAATATCAAACATGTTAGGCAGATACTTTTAGTATTGCAGAGAGAAACTTTTTGTAAAGTTGTCAAAATGTGAATTTGGAAAAATATCTCTAGTATATTTGGGCTATATTGTAGGGGGTGGAGAACTTAAGATTGATCCCTCTAAAGTTGAGGTCATTGTAAATTGGCCAAGGCCTAAAAATGTAACTGAAGTAAGAAGATTCGCGGGGGAAACACGGTATTGGAGAAATTTTATTGCAAACTTATCTCTAATTGTAGCTCCTTTACATGCTTTGACGAGTGTGAAAAGGGTATTCCAGTGGGGAGGAATCCAGCAAAAGTCTTTCAACACTTTTAAGGAGAAGATTATTACAGCTCCTATTCTGTCATTGCCAGATCTCCAACAGTTTTTGAAATTGAAACTGATGCAATTGACTAATCCATGGGGGCAGTGTTGATGCAGCATAGAAGGCCCATATGATATCATTATGAGACCTTCAATACAACATTAATTAACTATCCAACCTATGATAAAGAATTGTATGCTTTAGCACAAAGTGTTAAAAAGTGGAAACATTAATTAATGAGAAAGGAAAAAATAATACATACTAATCACCAACCATTACAGTATCTACAATCACAAACTAAGCTACAACAATCAATGCATTTTAGATGGATGGAGTTCTTACAGCAGTTTCATTTGGTCATCAGATATAAGAAAGGAATTCATAATAAATTTGTTGATATGTTATCAATACCTTCTAGTACAATAGCTACAATCCTTAAGCACAATTCAATTACTCATGAAAGTTACATTGAACAATCTGTTGAGGACAAATATTTTAAAGAAGTCTACGCAACTTTAAGTCATGTTAAAATAGCAGAAGAATTGAATTATCATATTAAAGACAAACTTTTGTATCATTTGGGCAAGTTATGTATTCTGGAAAGTGAAAGAGTCCATGTAATCAGGGAGGCACATACTTCTCTTATTGCAGGACGTCTTGGTGTAGACAAAATAGTTGCTCAGTTACAAAGGTTTTGTTATTGGCCTCGAAAGCATGAAACAGTGTCCAAGTATGTTAAAGTGTGTACTATGTGTGCAATAAGTAAACCAAGTAATAAAAAGTTAGGATTGTACACTCCACTTCCTATTCCTTCTAGACCATGGGAAAGTGTATCTATGGATTTTGTGGGGGGATTGCCTATATCCAGGAAAGGTCATGATTACTTGTATGTAGTTATGGATAGGTTCAACAAGATGTGTGTTGTAATTCCCTGTAAAAAGCAAGTCACAGCGAAACAAACAGCACAAATGTTCTTTGAAAATGTATGGGTTCATTTTGGGTTACCTACTTCTATTGTATCTGATCGAGACTCCAGGTTTATGGGGAAATTTTGGTCAAGCTTGTGGGAACTTATGGAAACCAAACTGAAGAAGAGTGTGTCATTTCATCCACAAATGGATGGTAAGACAGAGGTAGTGAACAAAACATTAGTGCATATACTTCGGGCATATTGCAACAAACATCCTAATCTTTGGGATGAACATTTGTGTTATGTGCAACATGCGTATAATCGAGCCAAACATTCTTCTACTCAGAGATATCCATTTGAAACATGTTTGGGGTACTTGCCAAAATCTCCCTTGGATTTTGTCTTTGGGAAGTACATTGCAGTAAACAAACATAGTGATGTGGACAAGGCTACCAAGTTCATTGAATGGATCCAGTTGATTCATCAAGTAGTACAGGAACAGTTGGAGAAAAGTCAAGCCAAATATAAGGCGAGACATGACATGCATCAAGTTGATCATCATTTCAAAGTGGGAGATCAATTTTGGTTATACATCAACAAAGAATGATTGCAAGGAGAAGGTAAAAGCTAAAACCAATTCACGATGGTCCTTTCAAAATTTTAGACAAAATCGGTTCTAATGATTTTCGGTTAGAATTGCCTCCATACATGCAAATTTATTCAGTTGTAAATGTGGAAAACTTGATATTTTATGAGCCTCCTATGATTGAGGATCAAGGAGAGAGTGTTAAGATTCCTTCCATAGAATATTTTTCTCCTGAGTACATGAATGAGTTGCAGGATGATACCGTTTTGGACAAAAGACTATGTACTTCTCACAGGGGTGATGTGGAATATCTTCAAGTAGGATTGAAGGGCACAAATCCAATTCAAGCCAGGTGGATGGAGACCATAAAAGTGAGGGCACAATATCCTCACTTGTATACCAACTGATACCAGACTTTTGGAGGTCCAAAAGATTCCAAGTGGGGAGGATTGATCCAAGAGGATTCTTAGGTCTAGAAAAATGCTCAAAAATAAATTTTATTGGAATCGAATGAAACCAATTTCATTGTGTTTGTCTCGTCCCGTTGATTCTAGTCATATATTTTTTTTCCTCAAATGAACACCATATGCAAAATTTATCGCGTTCTGAGCAAATTCCCAAACAGGCAAAAAGTCAATGGGTCAAAGTCAACATTGACATCAACAGTACAATAGGTGATATCAGCATGACATCATGATGACATCATCATGTTGATGTGGCATCGCCAAGAGGTGACATGTATCACTCACATTCGGCATTTTTAGGCTGAGTTGGCACCTGTACGGATTTGATAAGTGGCACTGTACGAATGACATGTGGTAGTCCGTACATGATGTGGCACAATGGCAGGATGGCACGTGGCAGTACAGATGGACACATGGCAGGTGAATAGTAGTACAACATGTTAACGTGGTGGTACATACTGACACGTGATAAGTGACTGGGATGTACGCTGAAGGACATGGTAGATAAGTGGTCGGATGACTGGGCAGTACAGCAGTGACGTGGTCCAATCATGGGTTGCCACATGGCCCAATCAGATGGTTCCACATGGCACCCTACAGATGGTCAATGACGGTCTGTGAAAAATTTGGCAGGGGTCGAGGTTGAACCCGCAACCTCTTGGGCTCCAGTGACTTCACAAAGGATCGTGACCAACAGGCTACAACAGCGGGGCTTGATAAGTCCTCGGTGCAGTTTGGTTTTGTTTCTGCTCCAAGTAACGACGAACATTGAGGCGCTAGCCCAGGGGATAGCCCGTCGAACTAGTAACCAATAAAATGCGACCATGTGATGTAACCAACGGCTAAGGTGGTCGGCGGGGGCTTATCTCGTCTGATCGGGCCCTTGGTCCTATTCAACCACCATACAACTAGGGACCGCACACAGGAGGGGGTCGAGCATTTAGCGCCTATTACCTAGTGCTCATTCGTATGGCCAATAAGACCGATTAAAAGGGGTGCACGCCTATCCTAAGGGGCTAAGGTTGATTTTTTAAACTGTAATGAGTTTTTTTTGTTATAGTTTTGGCCAGAATTGGGCCTTTTTGGATATTTTATGGCTATATGGAGTGGGATTTGACCCCAAAAAGAGGCCAAATATTTGTGGGAAGTTGGGATTCCATTATTGAGCCTAAAAATATATATAGACCAAGCCCTTTGAGCTTGTGAGGGAACTTTTGTATTGCAGGGGAATGTGAGAGAAGCTTGAGGTAATTGCCCATTTCTCATGTTTTGAGGGGCATTGAGGCATGCTTTGAGAGGAGATAGTTGTGAGGCATGAGTGCATCTGTACAAGGAGGTCTTGTACAGTAGATTAGAATCCTATTTTCATAAGAAAAGATAAATTGTAAGATAACTTGAGAATTGAAGATCAATAAAGAGGTCCTCCACTTGGAAGCGAGCCCAGAGATGCAGTCACTCATTGGTGAACTCTGTTAACAAGTTCTTTGTGTCCATTTCTCTTTCTTCTTGTTGTTATCTTCTCTCATTTGTAGCATATTTAATGATGGCTAAACTATGTTATTGTTAATGAGAATCAAGTTAATGTCGCATTTTTTATAATACCTTTCATTTTTGGATCATGATGTCCAACAAGTTTGTTCATAACAACCCTCGAGATCCAGTAGAAGAGATATTTGAGAGGCTTGAAGCAAAAGTCGTCGATATCAACCGTAATATGAAGCTCCTCATGGAATCTCTAGAAAACAAGATTAGAACATTTGGAGATAATGGAGGTTCTAACTCAGATATCATATCAGAGGGGAAATCAAGAGATCGGGAAGACAAAGGAAAGGAGTGGTGGAAAGAACCCAAGAAAGAGTAGTTGAGTTATAGTGTCGTTAACCCTTCATATCCCCTATTCGATATGGAAGAGAAAGTGGACATAAATCCATACCAAGGTGATATCAATGCATTAAGATTGAATCATTGGTTGTAGCAATTAGAATTTTATTTTAGCGTTCACCATATAGATGAAGAGCAAAAGATTTCATTTTCTAGATTGAAGTTAGAGGGCCATGCTTTAACCTGGTGGGAAGTCCATACGGAAACACTTAGGCTAGTGGGTGATCGACTGGTAACTAGGTGGGAGGACTTCAAAACCCCCATCAAGTCCCAATTCTACCCTATCAGGTATGTAGAGGACCAATGGATCCAATAGCACTACTTCAAGCAGAGGCAATTGTAGATTGTAAAAGAGTACAACATTGAGTTCAAAAAGATGGACATCATGTTGGGTATCTCTCCCAAGAACCCAGATGTACTCCTCAAGTATTTGGGGGGTTTACACAGTCATCTACAAAAATAGGTGATGCTCTTCAATACAAGGATAGTGCATGAGGCATGTGTACAGCCACAGTATCTGGAAAACATAGGCCATAAGAAAGGGAAACGAACTAGTCCTAAGCAGAAAGAGCACCAGGAATCTTTCAAGGAGGGGAAGAAGAAGTGGAAAAGGGGAAAGGATAAAAATATGGTAGCCACTACACATCAATGCAGGGATCCTTGCAACCATTGAAATATTGATGGTCACACCGAGTAAAAGCGTTGAAAATTACATCCAAAGATGAACCCAAAGAATCGTAAGAAGAACGGAAAGAAAAAGAACCTTTTAGCCACATATTTGAGCAATCAAGTTGAAATTATTTATGGTATATATGAAAATATTGTCTACACATATGTGCAGAAGAAGGTGAATCTCAGTATCCTTCATCACCAAGAAGAGAAGGAGATGACCAAGATCTTCCACATCAAGATCTAGATCATGAAGACCAAGATAGATGCTTTGTTTGACTCTGGTTCATAGGATAATCTCATAGCAGTGAATTTGGTCAGCAAGCTTGGATTAGAGGTTCACAGTCATCCAATCCCCTATCCATTGGGTTGGGTAAACAAGGTTTCATAGATCAAGGTAACAAAGCAATGAAATATTAAACTTGTTGTAAGTGTTTATTTTATAAATGAATTAGAATTGGACGTAGTACCACTAGATGTATGCGAAGTAGTGTTTGGAATACCCTACATGTATATGAGGGATGATATCTTTATGAAAATATCCAAATAGTACCACCTCATCAAGGACAAGAAATCCTTCATCATCACTGTGCACAAAGGCAAATCGAAAATTTCAGTAGTAAGTGCCAATCAAGCTAAGAAATTGATCAATTCTAGAAAGAAATATGTTTTACATTTCCTAAGGGAAAATCATTATGGTGAAGAGTCATTAAAAGTAAAGACATCCCTAGAAGGGTGTACTAAGGAGCATAAAAATGAATTGGAGTTGCTAAAGGAATACAAGGGAGTGTTCCATGAGCCTAAAGGGATACCACCTAAGAAGGAAGTGGAGCACAAAATCCAATAATTGGCAAACTCCCCCTTGCCAATTATTGGTCTGTATAGAGAGTCGGTTTTGAAAGCAAACAAAGTAAAGAAGCAGTTGCATCATTTTTTGGAGCAAGGTATGATTCGACCAAGTACCTCACCTTATGGGTCACCCATAATAATTGTTCCCAAGAAGGATGGGACTTGGAGAATGTGTATCAATTATAAGTCATTGAACAAGAATACATTAAAGAATCAGTACCCTCTATAGTGTCCCCACTACATAACCCATAAAAAAAAATTATGATACCATGAACTAAATGGACTCTAACGGGAAATTAAAAATGTATGCTTCTATTAGAAATAATTAACATCATGAATGCAACTAATTTGTCATTCTAAAAATAGCATATATTTTGCTAAAACCTTATAGTTCATACACAGCAATAAAAACCCATGAAATAAATTGATAACATGGATAAAAATCACTTAACTTTTAATAGCAATGAGAAACTAACTACAGGGGATGGGCGTTCCTCCACACCATATATTTTTTTTCTTCAAATATCAGTTATCAATAGAAAATAACCCCTGAGTTGGGGCTACATTTCCATAAAATAGGTCGTCTCTCTCATAACCCAATTCACTCCCACGGCCAACTAGTTTTCTAACAGTTATCCCAATCCTCCAACTCTCTTACCCTCAACCTATGAAACCCAAGGAATTTGGAACCCCCTCACTAAACGCAATCCCTTGGGCCTTACTTCTTCCATATAAGGCTCTAGCACAAGGTTGGATAGGAATATCTATTGTTGGGGACTCCGGGGATGCTAGTTTCCCCAAGAAAACTAATAAAATAGCCCATTGTTCAATGGAAACATATCACACATAAAATATCCCTCTCTATAAACCTAACATCCTTATTCTTCATCATTATTATAAAATTAATCATCTTTGTGCCGCTCTGTAACCCTATCCCTCGTCGTCATCGACTCCTTTCTCTCGACCCTCATGGTTTCGGCGATTCTAGATCTGGATCCCCCCCCCGCAATGTCCCAGTACCTCCGAGTTTGTGAAGAAATTGGACCAGATCCTAAAAGTAACAATCCCTTGCATTGTTGTGAGAAGAAAGGCTCTCTCCTTTGCATTCAGAGTGCTTGTAGGCCAGTTCATGGGATTATGTCCTTCACCTCGGTAGATCGACCTCTAGGTTGAGTGGAACTGGAATACCTTGGTCCAAGGATGCATGAATCACTTTTTATGTGGTAAGGGTTTCTATATCTTTTATTTTGAACTTAAATCAGATAGAGATCTCATTTTCAAAAATGGCCCCTACTTCTTCGGCCCAAGAGGGTTATATTTAAACAAATGGACTCCAGATTTTGACCCAGAAAATGATATCCCCTCAGTCGTGTCAGTTTGGGTGAGACTTCCCCATTTTCCTTTCCACTATTCAAGTGATGAAGTTTTAAAAAGTATGGGAGATACCCTGGGAAAATTCATCGACAGTGCAGAACCTAAATCTAGCATGTATTCCTGTGATAGGATCTATGTGGAAGTAGATCTAGAAAAGGGTTCCCAAAAGTAATCAATCTAAAATTAGATGGCTGCATCCACATTTAGAAATTAGATTATGAGCAGCTCCCGTTCAAATGTAAGTCTTGTCATGAATATGGTCATTTTGAAAAAAACTACCCTAGTAACAAACAATCTCAAAACGTTGATGCATCACAACAGGAGGAAGGGTGGCAGCAGGTCGGGAAGAAATCTAATAGTGGAAAAGGATCAGGCTCCCAACCTGGCTCCACTGGACCTTTTCCCATCCATGATTCCTCGCGTTAAAACCCTCCTCCCAAATCCCCTCCCAAAAAATCCCCCTCAATTCCATCCAATCTCGCCTCCCAACCTAGTCATAACCCCTTTGATCCACTCGAAGAATCCTCCTCAAAGAAAAACTCCCCCCGAGCTATAGATTTGGATCTGCCCCCTCTCTCTACCCCACCCATATTTGGAATATCAGATGAGTCAGATGAAGATGATCCTTCCAAGGAGGACACGCAAGGATCATAATAGCAAGTTAACGAAGACCCCCACTCAAAATCACTTCACAATCAAGAAGAGTAAGAAGGAGAAATCCCACCAGAAAAGCCAAGAAAATCAAGTCAAAGAACAAACAAGGAAGTTAGAGAGGAAGCATCCTCAAAAGAAAAGGCATAAGGCAAGTATAAATCTATAGAAAATTCCATGTACACCTCAACGTAAAAACCAGGTACTAAAGGATTGGATCACCTGGCTTATGGCAGTCGGGCCTCCTCCACCCCATGTCAATGAATTTCCTCACCTGGAACTGCAAGGGCTTTGGCAGCAAGTCTAAAGCTGAATCTCTAAGAGATCTAAACAAAATGGCCAACCCCTCCGTTATCCTCCTCCAAGAAACCAAAATGGAGGCGTCATCTTTTCTAGAAACAAAAAAGAAAATTTTCAAAGCTACAGTCAGAGCAGTTGTTAGTTCTCAAGGAGCCTCTGGCGGCGTTGCAACCCTATGGGACAAGCAAATATGGTCTCTCGATGTAACACTAGAAACCCAAATATGTATTTTAATTGTTCTAAAAAATAAGGATAATAGTGATAGCATCTTTGTAGTTAACGTCTACATGCCCAACTCCTATAAGGAAAAAATGGCTACCTGAAATCCCCTTTCAAAGCTCAAAAAATCCATTGATCTCTCCACTTGCATAATTGGGGGAGACTTAAACACCCACCTCAACACAGGGGAAAAAAAATGGGGTGGTAAAATCAGAGACCCCTTCTCTTAAAATCTAACTAATCTCATCTCAGAGTGGGACATGCAAGACATCGAACCTTCCAAAGGAAAGTACACATGGAACAACAAACGATCTGGACTTAGTCATATAGAATCATGTATAGATCGTTTTCTCATCAATAGAAATCTTCTTCTTTTCCCCCATGTCATCTCCTCTCTTATCCTCCCATTCGCAGTCTCATTCATAAACCAATCTCTCTTACCTTCTGAAATTCAAAAAACTTTGGCCCCCTCCCTTTTCGCTTCAATCACCTTTGGCTCGAAAACCTAGTTGTCCCCCCTATTGTTAAAAATTCATGAATCACCCCCTTCTCTGGATCCTCGAATTATATTTTGGAAAGAAATCTCAAGGCATTCAAACTAGCACTCAAAGAATGGGTGAAAACCTTGTTCATTCCACCTCAATAAGAAAAGCAAGAAAATATAGAGAAACTCGGGAAAGAACAACTTCAGATAGAAAAAGAGACGATAACCGATATGTTTTTGAACCAAGAAAAAGAAGAACAACAACATCTTCATCACTCCTTGCACAGAGAGGAAGAGCATTGGCCGCTGAAATATAGAAGTCTTTGGGTAAAAGTGGGAGACTCAAATACTTCCTTCTTCCATAAGTAATCACAATCACGGAGGGAAAAAAACACAGTCATCTCCATTACCTCAAATATTGGGAAACAACTCGACACCTTTGATCAAATCAAAGAGGAGGCATTTCACCACTTCAATAACCTATATCGGCAACCAAGTAGTGAAGAAACAAATGCAGACGTTCTTGACATGCTTTCCAACATTCCAAGTGTAGTCTTAGAGCATGAAAACAATCAACTAGTCAAGGATATAACAGAAGAAGAAATATCCAAAGCATTTGGGAGCATGGATCTTGATAAGGCCCCTGAACCTAATGGTTTCTCAACCATATTTTATCAATCCTTTTGGGAAATTATCAAGCATGATTTGAAGAAAATGCTAAATTATACCCTTCACAAATAGAAAATCGGAGGAGCGGCAAATTCCATATTTCTAGCTTTAATTCCCAAAGATTTTAAACCCTCCAATTTATCTCTCTTCCATCCCATTTCCATTTGTAACTCCTCTTACAAAATCCTCACCAATATCATCGCAAATCAACTCAATCCCCTGCTACCAAATCTAATCTCATAAAATCAGGGTGATTTTTTAAAGGAAAAACAGATAACAGACAACATTGTGCTTGTTCAAGAAGCCATTCATTCTAGCAAGAAATCTAAATCCCCGAGAATGGTTGTTAAACTCGACATGGAAAATTCTTTTGACCGAATCAAGCATACGTTTATGTTCTTAGTTCTCAAAGCATATGGGTTCTCCAAAAACTTCATTAATTGGATCAAAGCCTGCATCAGCGTGCCTTGGATATCCCCTTTACTCAATGGGAGACCATCAAAATTCTTCAAGGCCAACAAAGGACTCCATCAAGGATTCCCCCTTTCTCTACATCCTCCTAGCTAACTCTCTCAGTCGTAAACTAGAAGAATAACAAAGAAAGGGAAAACTCCTTGGTTTACTTATAGCGAGAGGGGTCAAGGAAATAAATCACTCCCAATTTGCAAATGACACTCTTCTCTTGGGAAAAGCATCAATTATCATCGCCATCCGCTTTTAGAAAATTATTAGTACCTTCCTAGTGGCCTCAGGTGGAAAACTGAATACTTATAAGGGAAAGATATATGGGTGGCATGTCTCAGGTCACATAAAAGAGAAAATTTCTAGAATTTTCAGCTTCCCCATCATCACAACTTGGAACTACTTTAAATATTTGGGAATGCCAATTTTCCTTAGCTCTTATGGTTCTACAGCTTGGAAGGAAGTCATTGAAAAAAAATTAGCAAGAATACAAAGTTGGGGAGGTCACTGGCTTAATCTTGCACGAAAAATAGTACTTCTCAAATCAGTAATTTCTTCCCTTTCCATCTTCCAATGTTCAGGTCTGTTATCCCCCAAATGTACTTTGGATAAAATTTCTAGAGCACTTCGTAGCTTCCTTTGGGGTGGAGGGAAAACGAACACCAAAAGGTTCCATCTTCTGA
>JASDQU010738554.1:210208-222102 GCA_032191745.1 Picea mariana | reverse complement strand
CATATTTACATCAAACAATATTGGGTTCATTACCCAAACCTTTGTGCTACGGGGCTTGTTGACATCAATGACAACCAACCTTAATCAACACAGCACCATACCAGTATACATATATAAAATTTACATCATAATACTAGAAACTTTTGCAAGTTCAACTCCTGCCAAAATTCCAACCATCAATATCTTGTTCCCCACAATCTACACAACCCAAAAACTGTACCCCCTTCTTTGCACCACAATCCCTCTGGTTGTACCACTTATCTTCTAGGGATCCAATACAAATCGAACATGAACTCTCCAATATGTGGCTCCAGGAACTACAGCTTCCAAAATGGAGCCTTGCATACTTATGTACATTCATCTTTCTTCAAAAATGTATCATCCCCAACCCCAAGTTGGGTCATGCCACAACAAAATTTCCAACTTTGATACCACTTAATTAAATTATCATGCTTTGCATATGAATAGACAAGCATATCTAACAACAAAAATCCACAAACACAGTTATAACAGGAATTCCATAACATAATTAAATCAATTATACACACGGTAATTAAATAAAATACACATAACACACTTAAATTTTGTAAAAATTCACCAACTACTTGCAAAACTCATACTTTCCTCCCAGCCATAGACTTTGTTGCTCATAAACTCTCAATATCAAGCCACCCCTTAGCTAGGGATAAAACTCCACCGTGGAAAAGGAATCATAAGTCGGGTTATGGTCTTTCTACAACCAAAATATTTAGACTAAGGTGCCAACTCTAGAAAACAGCCTACAGTCTCTCATTCCCCACATGTTTTTCCCACCCTAGGAAGTGTTCCCCTTCTCTTTTCAATAGTCCTTCGGCTGCCCCACTTCCCTTCAGGGGCTTCATCAATAGATCGGACAGGAGTTCTCTGAGCCCTGTAGCTACATCTTGGCACCTTAGGAAAATAAATCCAACATTTCTCTAACCTGGAGAGAATGTTCACACTCCTAACAACCTGCTTATTCAGTAGCACACGGGGCTGACAACCCAACTCTTCAGCTCAAATACCTTGATTCATTGATTTACCCACAACTGCAAAATCTTCTCTGAACAGATATGGTGATGGCAACAAGGTATCGATGGTAGGAGAGGAGTCATGGAATAATGATTAATGTATATCATAAATGTATTAAACTTCCACTTTATATTTTCATGTTCCCAACTTGTCACTTGTCATGTTGGGAACTACCTTGTCCCACTTGGTGGTACGTTCCCCATCCTTAGAAACTTAGGATAAGAAAATATCCCATACTTTAGCATTTAGGAAATATTATTATAATATTTCATTGGCTTAAGCCCCTTTGTCGTATCCCCTCTTCCTACACTCTTAGCTCCCTTTCCCTTCTAGTGTAGTTTATCCCCCCATACTCTTTTGTTTGGATGGTCTAGAGCAATGATATATATTTATTAATATCTGAGACTAATTACATTTTACAATGATAGGATCACTATATTTTTATCATCTAGGCTCTCTAGCCTAATAAACATGCAGGCACTCTAGCATATAATATCATGGATCACCATCCTATGAAACATATGTACAATTACGATTGGGGATCAACCTGGGGGTACTAAATTCCCCTCCCCCTTATTTATGCATTTTCCTTGGTGCGTTATAGACAATGTACATTCCAAAATTATTCAAAAATCTCCATGCCTTTGATATTGAATCTTTTTGTCCTTCTGGTGCTCTTCTTTCAAAACACCCAATTCATGTCTTCATACTTTAGCTGGAAATATTTTGCTCTATTCCATAGAGCTGCTTCAGGAAAGAATTCAACTCGTTGTTCCATATGACACACCATCATGATTATGTCCACCGTGCCATAAGAATTCTTGAGTTACCTCTTCCTCACTATACTCACCCTTCCAAGTTCAAGCATCCCTTCATTGCTACACATTCCTTCATTGATCCATCTTGCCAAGGCTTTCACACACAAGGAGAGCACAATATCATTACCAGACCCCCACTAAGGATCTGCAATTATAGGGCTCTAGTGTCCCAACAATAGTTTTTCTTCCCAAGCATTCTAGATTTAATAAACATTATTTCATTTGTATCACACACTTACAGTCATCATGAGACAATTTATAAAAATTTCGTTTGGAAATTCAAATCTATTTTATAAGGAAATTCAACTTTTTTCCAAAAATATAAAATTATATCTCATAATTTATTAGTTTTTGTAGCAACAAGCATCGGTTTGTCTTATGGATTTCATAAGTTTCATACTTGAGACCACCTTTTTTGCAACACTTCCCTCTTGCACTTATCCAAACAAATTATTAGTATTCAATGTACCATATAATTCTATTGTAATATTTACAAAATCTCACAAAGTGATTTCAGAATTGTCTACACTTAACAATTCAATCACAACTATCAAACCATTTATTAATTAGAATGAAATTATCATTCTCTGCATATGCATTTTTTGGTAATTAAGCTCTTTATTCTTCCAACATCATTATTTTCATTATTATGTTTCATGAACAGAGTTTTCATGTATTACATTCTCTTGTGACTACTTTAACGTGCAACTATCTTGTTGCAATACCTAACAGCTCCTGAAATGTTCTCGACTTCATGGGTTAGTAATAAATACATCATTTCAATTGTTAACATATCCATTTCTACGAAATATAATATATGCATGCATTCACCAAAATTCCTTCAAGCATACACAACTCTATCTTAGCATGCATGAGTGCAAATTTACCACTTTCACATTTTCATGATTTATTCATGCATAGTATTTGATGTACCCTTCCATTGGCTTCAGAATGCCCTTTTTCTAAGTCATGCATCCCACCATGGTAAATTAGAAGTTATGGAAAATACCTTGACACATCATCCATACACTTCCTTTTGCGTGTTCAACCATTTGGATTCGTTCCTTTTCGACCTAAACACTACACCAAGAATAAAATTGTGGTGCTTTTCAGAGTTAGCAAGAATGTTGCAATCCAAACATTAGTTGTAAGTAGGAAGTTCATTGGATACTTGTGTGGCACTATATTCTTTACATATCTAATCATGTCATGGTCTCATCCATGACTATCTTTATTGGCATTCATTTCTATAACAGGGTCATCACCCTTAATTGCTTTGGTTATTAACCATAACCAACAAAATCATGACATGTTATTATGTTACTCGGATGCATTCAAAATATAAACATATTTTATAATTAACATGGTCCCTTTACCTTTACCTACCACATGGTATATATTCCATTGATGCATTCAAATTATACAATAAAAATCATTTTATAAAACAAACTCTAGCTGGGGAAATTCTTACATAGTTCCCTTCAGAAATTATGCAACATAAATACATAAAATTCATACTTGCATAGTTTCCATTAAATGAATTTGATGCTACATTATTAGTTGGTAACAGTAGGAGCTTCCAAGCCTCCTTCACCAATTTTTAATCAACACTTTAGTTTCATGTTGATTCCTTCGTATGGTTGACTTTGATATGTAGCAACATCATCAGTAGCACTTGAATCCATGCCATAAACTCCCTATTTCCTGGCACAACAGCCATCATTAGCAAAATTCATATTCATATATATAACAATAGACTTCTCCTAGCCTTCAATCATGTTATATATATTTTAAATAATCTACATTCACTAATGCATATTTATATGCACTAAGAATGCATCCTTAGCATGCTTATAAATGCATATGCATTCCAATTTCATGTGTTATGTATGCTTGTCCAACTGGCCATAACATAATTGTTGCTACAACAATTGGAACAACCTCTTTCTTCATGTAATGCCTTCTTTATTGTTCCTGGTTGTCCTCAACTCTCACTGGATTTCAGTATCCTCTTGTACTCTTACTAAAATCATTATGTATGATTGGTTCAGTCCTGATCACTTTCCCATCCCAAACACTCTTGGATACTTTTTCATTTCCATCTAGATACTACACTGATATTAATCTTCAAATTCATCTATTACTTGGATCCCTCTGACCCAATGCATACATGACCAAATTACATTTCCAACCATGCTCTCTTATTAACTTTGTATCTTCAACATCCATTACTATATTGGACCAAACTAATTCAACTTGCTCTCTTTGAAAACTTTAGTTCTTGTGGTTTCTTACACTATTCTCTTCTCCTTTCCTGACCCATTTGGTTTTGAACTTGACTTGCATAGTGAATTTATAGCATATTGAAATGCTACACAATGTCTTTTTTTCCAGCTTCATAAAGATTAATTGGAAATAGCTAACACTACCTTTATTTTCCATCATAAACTCCATTGGTTCTTCCATCCTTATAGAATATAACCAATGGCTCCTTCCCACTTGAGATGGAGATTTTCAGGATTTGTCTCTTTTTCCTTCCATTCCAAGCATAGAAATATTTTATTCTTCATGCTTCCTTATTGATTTCCCTTCATATTATCCTCTCCATGCTTGAATTCCTTTGACTTGTCATCCCAATCTACTTTGGAAATGCACTTAAAACCTTTGGAATACACCCAACATTATATCTATGCATCAACAATCTCCTTTTTATTGTTGTCATAGTTCTTAGAGTGTTGCAATAGGCTTAAATAATTTGGAACCCACCTACTGGTACCTTTTCCACTATCTTTTATTACTCCTGATCTTGGTGCAATTCAGGAATGCACTTAGATTTGTGTAATGCCTTCCCCAGAATTATGGTTTCTTACTTATAGCATCACTCTACACATAATGCATCACTTTATGCATACGTTAGCACTACTTAGCATGCATGCACCCTCATTACTTTACCCTTGAATTTATTAAATTCATACCATGCTTCCATTGGACTACTCCGATAACAATGATAAAGGTATTACTCCAAAACTACATAACTAATCCTTGGAGATGATGCACCTTATTTCCATGTATACACTTAGTCTTTCTTTATCAAAAGAATAACATCTTGAAATATCAATCCTTTTAGAATAGTTCTTCCCACAATATATTGTTTTATCTCTACATTGACATCCTTTAGAGTGAATGGACCTTCACTGCTTCATCTAGTAGATGACTTTCTCTTCCTCCCTGACTCCACTGAGCACTCTGATCAACATAAGTGGATTTCTCACAGTGAACTCCTTTACACACAATTTTTTATTTTCTTGTATTCCCAAGCCTTCATGATTGCATCTAGATTCATATCTCAACATCATTCATTCCTACCTTTTTATCATATTTGGGAGGCATCCTTGACACAGCACTATTTCCTTGAGTGCCTCTACCCATCTTTAACCAAATCTCAAACCATTTCACTTGCCATGAATATCATCTCTCCATACTTCCATGGTTTGCATGTCCATGTGAACTTGTTGTACATTCATTATCATGGACTGCAGATGGATTTCCTACCTAGCATCCACATCTGATATGCACAATTATCATCTACAATTATGCCCCCAAACAAGAATTTCATTAGGGTCTTTCTGCATGTTGCTCATTGAACCCAATATCTGATCCAACAACTTCTTAGAGAAACCAAATGCTCATTTTGAAGAACTGTCTATGTTCTTATGTCTCCTATATGTATACATCACTTGTATTTTCTCTATTCTATCTATAACCATAACATCTGCAAACATGCATACCATATCATTTGTTAACTAAAACCCATAACATACAACTCTGGAACATATGCATACTCTTTCCCTTTTTAAGATCACCAGAAATTCTCTTCCTGAATTCCTAAAAATTAAGATACTCGGTTCAAAATTCTGGGTGCATAATTGGATTATTCCATATAATACCTTTCCAATGACTACTTCCTTGCTCAATTCTGAGGTATGAGAAGAAAGTTATGTCCATTTAACCAGTACTCATTTACTCCTCCTGCTCACCCTTCAACCAAGTACCATTTTTATGTGTGCTCATGCATATTGTAACTGCTCCTTTGATAATTTGACAAGATCTCAATTGGGTTCCTACATAGCCATATTTTTAACATTATGTCCAAGTTTCACCTTCATCTAAGCTTCAGGCTGCTAGATACAGCATGTTGAAATTTCAGGCCAATTTATATTTTTAGCTCTAAATGCTACAAGTGCCTTCTAAGTCCTGTGCATTTTTAGATGCCCAAAATTATGTTTTAACTCCATGGTTGTCTTCTATGGCTCAATATATTTTTTTATACTTCTCATGTGCCCCAATCCAATTCAGAAGCAGGAATTTATGGCCCTCAGAAGTTAATTGGATCTCAAAATTTACCTTACATTGTTTGGTCTGTAACTTCCACATACTAGCTCTGTTTGATGAATAGTTTAAACCATTAGAAACATATCTACAAGCTATTTAATTTAAGATAAAGAGATATAATGTTCTATGTACAATTTTTTCTTGTGGTTTTCAAGTATCTAGAAACATTGTTTAGGCCTCTGAAAATGGATTGCAAAAACATGACCCAGAAATCACTGTAATTTCCAAGTAATTTTCAGTAATTTCTAAGAAAACAATTTTAATCTGACTAACTAGGATGTTGATGTGGCATCCCTGTCCACTTGGAACCTCATGGTGGCACCATATCAGTCCCCCTTCACAGATTTGGCTCATGATTCCACCCGATAGATGAGCGTCCCCTCGTAGCTACACCTCACTTGCCACTAGTTGTCTCATCACCTGCCATCTCTACCACTATTTATACCATGTACCTTCCACCATGAAATTACAGGTCACCCCTCTGCCATGTTAGCTGACACATGGCCCCCACATCACGTTGACATCAATTACAGGAAAATAGTCAATTTTTTTCAATTTTTCCAAATTTCTCATTTTTCCCAATTTTCCAAATATGCCCAATTTCGCAATTCTTTTATCAGCACCATTGAATCTATATGACTAGATTTGAATAACCCATTATGTCCTTGTGCATGTCAAATCAACCTCTGCACATGAAATTCGAACTTCCCACATCAAATTTCTCTACGAATTTGACTGTAAAATTCCTCCCCAATTCATAATTTATTCCTCGAGTGCCATTGAAAACTCTGTAATAAGCTTCCTTGCAACCAAATAGGCCCTATAGAAAACTTAATACATCCATGTGTGGCTGATTAACCATTTTGGGAATGAGTTTCTCTCCAATTCCTTTCCGGAATTGAGGATTTTTATCAATTTTGCGTGAACTCCTTTGTAGTTCTTAGAATTCGCCCATTTCCAGACCCAAAAAATGCCCAATTAGATATTGAAAATGATTGTTTCTCATTCTTGGGTTCAAATCTTTCAAATTCCCAGTGAAATTATCCCAATTTCATAATAATACTTTTAGCATGCATTTTCACACATCCTTTGCAATTTATTTCTTCAGTATTTTATTAACTTAGCTCATGCAGGCTCAGTGTTGAAACAGGATCTCTAATACCACATTGTAGCATCCCCAACCCCAAATTGGGACATACCACACCAAAATTTCCAACTATGATACCACTTAATTAAATTATCATGCTCTGCATATGAAAATACATGCATATCTAACAACAAAAATCCATAAACATGTTTATAACAGGAATTCCATAACATAATTAAATCAATTATACACACAGTAACTAAATAAAATACACATAAGACACTTATATTTTTTTTTAATTCACCAACTACTTGCAGACCTCATAATTTTCTCACAGCCATAGACTTTGTTTCTCATAAAATCTCAGTGGCAGGTCACCCTTGAGCTGGGGCTAAAATTCCACCAGGGTAAAGGAATCCTAAGCCAAACTAAGGTCTTTCTATAGCCAAAATGCTTAGACCAAAGTGCCAACTCTAGCAGATAGCCTACAGTCTCGCATTCCCCACATGCTTGTCCCACCCAAAGAAGTGTGCACCTTCTCTACTCAATATTCCTTTGACTGCCCTTCTTCCCTTTCAGCAACAGACCGGACAAGAAGTCTCCAAGCCTTGTAGTTGTAGCTTGGCACCTTGGGAAAATAATTCATAACATTTATCTCACCTAGAGAGAATGCTCACAGGACTAATGACCCACTTTTTTAGTAGCGCATGGGCCTGTCAACCTACCTCTTCAACTCAAAATACCATATTTCACTAATTTACCCATAGCTGCAAAATCTTCTCTAAATAGATATGGTGATGGCAGCAAGGTATCGATGCTAGGAGAGGAGTCATGGAAAAATGAGTGAATGATAGAAAAAATGTACTAAGGTTCCACTTTATATTTTCATGTTCCCAACTCACCAACTACTTGCAAACCTCATAATTTTTTCACAGCCATAGACTTTGTTTCTCATAAAATCTTAATGGTAGGTCACCCTCGAACTGGGGCTAAAATTCCACTAGGAAAAAGGAATCTGAATCCAAACTAAGGTCTTTCTACAACCAAAATACTTAGACCAAAGTGCCAACTCTAGAATATAGCCTACAGTCTCACATTCCCCACATGCTTGTCCCACCCAAAGAAGTGTGCACCTTCTCTGCTCAATAGTCCTTTGACTGCCCTACTTCCCTTTCAGCAACAGACCGGACAAGAAGTCTCCAAGCCCTGTAGTTGTAGCTTGGCATCTTGGGAAAATAATTCCTAACAGTAATCTCACCTATATAGAATGCTCACAGGACTAACGACCCACTTCTTTAGTAGCACACGGGCCTGTCAACCTGCCTCTTCAGCTCAAAATACCATAGTTCACTAATTTACCCATAGCTGCAAAATCTTCTCTAAACAGATATGGTGATGGAAGCAAGGTATCGATGCTAGGAGAGGAGTCATGGAAAAATGAGTGAATGATAGAAAAAATGTACTAAGGTTCCAATTTATATTTGCATGTTCCCAACTAGACACTTGTCATGTTGGGAACTACCTTGTCCCCACCTTGTCCCACTTGGTGGTATTTCCCCATCTTTAGGAACTTAGGATAAATAAATATCCCATACTTTAGAATTTAGGAAATATTATTATAATATTTCCTTGGCTTAAGACCTCTTGGCTTAGCCCCTCTTCCTAGACTCTTATCACCCTTTCTCTTCTAGTGGACTTTATCCCCCCATACTATTTTTTTTGGTTGGTCTGTAGCAGTGGTGTATATTTATTAATATATGAGTGTGATTAAATTTTACAATGATAGGCTCACTATCCTTTTAGCATCTAGACTCTCTAGCCTAATAAACATATAGGCACTCTGGCCTATAATATCTCATCTCACCGGCCTATGAAACATATGTACAACTACAACAGGGGATCAACCTTGGGGTATTACAAAACATTTCAAAAAATTGCAAGTGCTCCTCCTGCATGGTCTCCTCATGCTCCCACGTGGCATCTTCAGGACCATAGCGGGTCCATTGAAACTTTACCAAACCAATGGTTTTGCTTCGTATCACTTTGAATTTCCCTCCTAGGATGTGAATGATTTCCACCCAAAATTCCCATTCGCGCTCCACCTGGATCACATTCCAATCAATCACGTGGTTAGGATCAAGCACATATTTATTCAACAAAGAAACATGAAACACATTGTGAATTCTCATGGATGTAGGAAATTAAATCATGTATGCAATTGGGCCTATCTTCTATAAAACTTCAAAAGGTCCACCGTATCTTGCTGCCAACTTTGGGAAACTTCCTAATCTTAGTGAGCTCCTCTTAGATTTTACTTTTAAAAACACATGCTCACACACTTTAAAATCCCTCTATGTTCTATTTTTATCCGCATAACTATTTTTCATGTCATATTCAATCTTTAAATTCTTCCTAATATTTACCATCTTCTCTTCCATTTCCCTTAGCATTTTTTTCCCAAAAACCACTTTATCTGTCGAATTGTCCCAACTCACTAGCATGTTCTATTTTCTTCCATACAAAGCTTCAAGTGGGATCATCTTTAATGATGCATGATACCCATTATTGTAATCAAACCCAACTAGATGAAGGTAGTCTTCCAATTTGGAAGGCTTGTTCATTACATACATCCTCAACATGTCTTCAATTATTCAGTTAGTTCTCTATGTCTACCCATCTAACTTTGGGTGATATGTTGTACTAAAATTCAAATTAGTCTCAAATCCCTTAAACAACCCCTTCCAAAATTTGGAACTGAACTTGGGATCTCTATCTGACACTATTTCCTTAGGCACACCATGTATCCTAGCAATTTCCTTCATGTAATCTTTGCAATGTTGGTCATCTTGTGAGTTGTTTTCACTGGAATAAAATGTGCAGTCTTCATAAGCTTGGCCATCACTACCATGATGGAATCATTTTGTCTTGATGTTCTTAGAAATTTGGTGATAAAATCTATTGTAACTACCTCTCATTCTAGGCAATGGTTGTAATAATCTTGTTGGGTGCATGTGCTCAGTATTCACTTTCTAACATTCCATGCACCTAGCTATGTAATCAACCACATATTTTTCCATTCTCGGCTAGAACCATTGGCTTCTTATTGCTGCAATTATCTTCTGGTATTCTGGATGAGAAGCATATGGTACATTGTGCATCTCCTTCAACACTAAATTTCTCAAATCCTGAGTGTTAGGAAATTAAATTGTGTCCCTGAACAAGAGGATTCCATCCTCTCCCAACCTAGTCTTTAAAATTGAAAGGTACATTTTCTTGTTGCAAACCTTCTTTAAGTTATGCATAATGTTGATCCGATGTTACCACTTCCAAAATTATTCTTTTTAAATCGGAACAATACATTTTGATGGCTACAACACGCATTTCATGCACCCTCCTGTTGAGTGCATCAACCACTTTATTCTCTTTTCCTTTGATATGCTTGTTGTCAAAGTTATATTCACTAAGAAATTCCAACCATCTAGTTTGTATAGAATTCAGTGTTGGCTACTCAAACAAGTGTTCCAAACCGCTATGATCTATCTTCATCTTGAACTTTATTCCCATGAGATAGTGCCTCCACATTTTTAAGGCGTGAACTATGGTTTCCAAATCTAAGTCATGGGTAGCATAATTCTTTTCATGCTCCTTAAGCTTCGCTAACTCATAACATATGATATGCCCATTCTCCGTAAGAAATCCACCATGTTGATGCATGGTAGCATCAAAAATGTATTTCCCCATAGGTCTATGTGTCTAGATGTGTGGAAATCATTCAAAACCTTATATCCTTGACTTTACTTTAATTAAAAGAATTATTAAAGTAAAGTGATTTTATTAATTAGTTGAGATATATTTAAAGAAATGTTTTAATTAGCATTAGTGAATTAAATATTAAAATTGATCTCAAGTGAGGTGAGAAGTAATCTCATTCATCAATCGCTTCGAAGATTAAGGTTAATTCATAATGCAATCTTGTACGAGCAAGGATAGGGTGAAGGAGAAAGACACTTTACATGACACATTGATACAAAGCAAAGAAACACTTTTTCTTGGAAGGATTAGATCATGAAGGACTATGATTCAAAGAGACCTTGGATAGGTGGAGAAGGAATTTCATCTAGAGATCTAGGCCAAAGGAAGAGAGAGAATAGTAGTAAAGCAGAAGGATCATTCATTGCAGACAGTGTAGTTTTTTTTTAACAGGTTGTGCAATCAGTGCGAGTTTCGATGTTACAGTCACGCATTCAGTGCAAGTTTCGGTGTAACAGTTGCATGCTGAGGAAAAGATATGAAATGATCTTACTCAATCATTTTCAGATTCTGCTTCGCTAAAGAAAAATAGAAGGGAATATCACCCTATGTTTATAGCCATCAAAATTAATATCCTAACTCACAAGTACTGATTACAAGTTCTTAGGCTAGTCTTTTTATAAATAAAAGCTTGCTAGAAAATTCATTATTTATATGATTTTCTTAATACAACAGTTGTTGAAATAAATGTAGAGACGGAAGTAAAGAAACCAAGACGATAATCAAGATAGATAAGA
>JASDQU010738554.1:117994-179090 GCA_032191745.1 Picea mariana | reverse complement strand
TGTTCAACCATTTGGATTCGTTCCTTTTCGACCTAAACACTACACCAAGAATAAAATTGTGGTGCTTTTCAGAGTTAGCAAGAAGGTTGCAATCCAAACATTAGTTGTAAGTAGGAAGTTCATTGGATACTTGTGTGGCACTATATTCTTTCCATATCTAATCATGTCATGGTCTCATCCATGACTATCTTTACTGGCATTCATTTCTATAACATTGTCATCACCTTTAATTTCTTTGGTTATTAACCATAACCAACAAAATCATGACATGTTATTATGTTACTCGGATGCATTCAAAAGATAAACATATTTTATAATTAACATGGTCCCTTGACCTTTACCTACCACATGGTATATATTCCATTGATGCATTCAAATTATACAATAAAAATCATTTTATAAAACAAACTCTAGCTGGGGAAATTCTTACATAGTTCCCTTCAGAAATTATGCAACATAAATACATAAAATTCATACCTACATAGTTTCCATTAAATGAATTTGATGCTACATTATTACTTGGTAATAATAGGAGCTTCCAAGCCTCCTTCACCAATTTTTAATCAACACTTTAGTTTCATGTCGATTCCTTCGTATGGATGACTTCGATATGTAGCAACATCATCAGTAGCACTTGAATCCATGCCATAAACTCCCTCTTTCCTGGCACAACAGCCATCATTAGCAACATTCATATTCATATATATAACAATAGACTTCTCCTAGCCTTCAATCATGTTATATATATTTTAAACAATCTGCATTCACTAATGCATATTTATATGCACTAAGAATGCATCCTTAGCATGCTTATAAATGCATATGCATTCCAATTTCATGTGTTATGTATGGTTGTCCAACTTGCCATAACATAATTATTGCTACAACAATTGGAACAACCTCTTTCTTCATGTATTTCCTTCTTTATTGTTCCTGGTTTTCCTCAACTCTCACTAGATTTCAGTATCCTCTTGTACTCTTACTAAAATCGTTGTGTATGATTGGTTCAGTCATGATCACTTTCCCATCCCAATCACTCTTGGATACGTTTTCATTTCCATCCAAATACTACACTGATATTAATATTCAAATTCATCTATTACTTGGATCCCTCTGACCCAACACATACATGACCAATTTACATTTCCAGCAATGCTCTCTTATTAACTTTGTATCTTCAACATCCATTACTATATTGGACCAAACTGATTCAACTTGCTCTCTTTGAAAACTTTAGTTCTTGTGGTTTCTTACACTATTCTCTTCTCCTTTCCTGACCCATTTGGTCTTGAACTTGACTTGCATAGTGACTTTATACCATATTGAAATGCTACACAATGTCTTATTTTCCAGCTTCATAAAGATTAATTGGAAATAGCTAACACTACCTTTATTTTCCATCATAAACTCCATTGGTTCTTCCATCCTTATAGAATATAACCAATGGCTCCTTCCCACTTGAGATGGAGATTTTCATGATTTGTCTCTTTTTCCTTCCATTCCAAGCATAGGAATATTTTATTCTTCATGGTTCCTTATTGATTTCCCTTCATATTATCCTCTCCATGCTTGAATTCCTTTGACTTGTCATCCCAATCTACTTTGGAAATGCACTCAAAACCTTTGGAATACACCCAGCATTATATCTATGCATAAACAATCTCCTTTTTATTGTTGTCATAGTTCTTAGAGTGTTGCAATAGGCTTAAATAATTTTGAACCCACCTACTGGTACCTTTTCCACTATCTTTTATTACTCTTGATCTTGGTGCAATTCAGGAATGCACTTAGATTTGTGTAATGCCTTCCCCAGAATTATGGTTTCTTACTTATAGCATCACTCTACACATAATGCATCACTTTATGCATACGTTAGCACTACTTAGCATGCATTCACCCTCATTACTTTACCCTTGAAGTTATTAAATTCATACCATGCTTCCACTTCACTACTCTGATAACAATGATAAAGGTATTACTCCAAAACTACATAACTAATCCTTGGAGATGATGCACCTTATTTCCATGTATACACTTAGTCTTTCTTTATTAGAAGAATAACATCTTGAAATATCAATCCTTTTAGAATAGTTCTTCCCACAATATATTGTTTTATATCTACATTGACGTCCTTTAGAGTGAATGGACCTTCACTGCTTCATCTAGTAGATGACTTTCTCTTCCTCCCTGACTCCATTGAGCACTCTGATCAACATAAGTGGATTTCTCACAGTGAACTCCTTTACACACAATTTTTTATTTTCTTGTATTCCCAAGCCTTCATGATTGCATCTAGATTCATATCTCAACATCATTCATTCCTGCCTTTTTATCATATTTGGGAGGCATCCTTGACACAACACTATTTCCTTGAGTGCCTCTACCCATCTTTAACCAAATCTCAAACCATTTCACTTGCCATGAATATCATATCTCCATACTTCCATGGTTTGCATCTCCATGTGAACTTGTTGTAAATTCATTATCATGAACTGCATATGGATTTCCTACCTAGCATCCACATCTGATATGCACAATTATCATCTACAATTATTCCCCAAAACAAGAATTTCATTAGGGTCTTTCTGCATGTTGCTCATTGAACCCAATATCTGATCCAACAACTTCTTAGAGAAACCAAATGCTCATTTTGAAGAACTATCTATGTTCTTATGTCTCCTATATGTAGACATCACTTGCATTTTCTCTATTCTATCTATAACCATAACATCTGGAAACATGCATACCATATCATTTGTTAACTAAAACCCATAACATACAACTCTGGAACATATGCATACTCTTTCCCTTTTTAAGATCACCAGAAATTCTCTTCCTGAATTCCTAAAAAATAAGATACTCGGTTCAAAATTTTGGTTGCATGATTGGATTGTTCCATATAATACATTTCCAATGACTACTTCCTTGCTCAATTATGAGGTATGAGAAGAAAGCTATGTCCATTTAACCAGTACTCATTTACTCCTCCTGCTCACCCTTCAACCAGGTACCATTTTTATGTGTGCCCATGCATCTTGCAACTGATCCTTTGATAATTTGAGAAGATCTAAATTGGGTTCCTACATAGCCATATTTTTAACATTATGTCCAAGTTTCACCTTCATCTAAACTTCAGGCTGCTAGATACAGCATGTTGAAATTTCAGGCCAATTTATTTTTTTAGCTCTAAATGCTACAAGTGCCTTCTAAGTCCTGTGCATTTTTAGATGCCCAAAATTATGTTTTGACTCCATGGTTGTCTTCTATGGATCAATATATTTTTTTATACTTCTCATGTGCCCCAATCCAATTCAGAAGAAGGAATTTATGGCCCTCAGAAGTTAACTGGATCTCAAAATTTACCTTACATTGTTTGGTCTGTAACTTCTGCATACTAGCTATGTTTGATGAATAGTTTACACCATTAGAAACATATCTAAAAGCTATTTAATTTAATATAAAGAGATATAATGTTCTATGTACACTTTTTTCTTGTGGTTTTCAAGTATCTAGAAACATTGTTTAGGCCTCTGAAAATGGCTTGCAAAAATATGACCCAGAAATCACTATAATTTCCAAGTAATTTTCATTAATTTCTGAGAAAAAAAAATTAATCTGACTGACTAGGATGTTGATGTGGCATCCCTGTCCACTTGGAACCTCAGGGTGGCACCATATTAGTCCTCTTTCATGGATTTGGCTCATGATTCCACCCGATAGATGAGTGTCCCCTCGCAACTACACCTCACTTGCCACTAGTTGTCTCGTCACCTGCCATCTCTACCACTATTTCTACCATGTACCTTCCACCATGGAATTACAGGTCACCCCTCTACCATGTCAACAGACACATGGCCCCCACATCACGTTGACATCAATTACAGGAAAATAGTCAATTTTTTTATATTTTTTCAAATTTCTCATTTTTCCCAATTTTCCAAATATGCCCAATTTCGAAATTCTTTTATCAGCACCATTGAATCTCTATGACTAGATTTGAATAACCCATTATGTCCTTGTGCATGTCAAATCGACCTCTGCACATGAAATTCGAACTTCCCACATCAAATTTCTCTACGAATTTGACTATAAAATTCCTCCCCAATTCATAATTTATTCCTCATGTGCCATTGAAAACTCTGTAATAAGATTCCTTGCAACGAAATAGGCCCTATCAAAAAATTAATACATCCACACATGGCTGATTAACCATTTTGGGAATGATTTTCTCTGTAATTCCTTTCCGGAATTGAGGATTTTTACCAATTCCGCATGAACGCCTTTGTAGTTCTCAGAATTCGCCCATTTCCAGACCCGAAAAATGCCCAATTAGATATTGAAAATGATTGTTTCTCATTCTTGGGTTCAAATCTTTCAAATTCCCAGTGAAATTATCCCAATTTCACAATAATACTTTTAGCATGCATTTTCACACATCCTCTGCAATTTCTTTCTTCAATATTTTATTAACTCAGCTCATGCAGGCTCAGTGTTGAAATTGGAGCTCTAATACCACATTGTAGCATCCCCAACCCCAAGTTGGGCCATACCACACCAAAATTTCCAACTCTAAAACCACTTAATTAAATTATCATGCTCTGCATATGAAAATACATGCATATCTAACAACAAAAATCCATAAACATAGTTATATCAGGAATTCCATAACATAATTAAATCAATTATACACATAGTAACTAAATAAAATACACATAAGACACTTATATTTTTTTAAAATTCACCAACTACTTGCAGACCTCATAATTTTCTCATAGCCATAGACTTTGTTTCTCATAAAATCTCAGTGGAAGGTCACCCTTGAGCTGGGGCTAAAATTCCACCAGGGCAAAGGAATCCTAAGCCAAACTAAGGTCTTTCTATAGCTAAAATGCTTAGACCAAAGTGTCAACTCTAGCAAATAGCCTACAGTCTCGCATTCCCCACATGCTTGTCCCACCCAAAGAAGTGTGCACCTTCTCTACTCAATATCCTTCGACTGCCCTACTTCCCTTTCAGCAACAGACCGGACAAGAAGTCTCCAAGCCTTGTAGTTGTAGCTCGGCACCTTGGGAAAACAATTCATAACAGTTATCTCATCTAGAGAGAATGCTCATAGGACTAACGACCCACTTCTTTAGTAGCACACGGGCCTGTTAACCTGCCTCTTCAGCTCAAAATACCATATTTCACTAATTTACCCATAGCTGCAAAATCTTCTCTAAACAGATATGGTGATGGTAGCAAGGTATCGATGCTAGGAGAGGAGTCATGGAAAAATGAGTGAATGATAGAAAAAATGTACTAAGGTTCCACTTTATATTTGCATGTTCCCAACTCACCAACTACTTGCAGACCTCATAATTTTCTCACAACCATAGACTTTGTTTCTCATAAAATCTCAGTGGTAGGTCACCCTCGAGCTGGGGCTAAAAATCCACCAGGGAAAAGGAATATGAAGCCAAACTAAGGTCTTTCTACTGCCAAAATACTTAGACCAAAGTGACAACTCTAGAAGATAGCCTACAGTCTCGCATTCCCCACATGCTTGTCCCACCCAAAGAAGTGTGCACCTTCTTTGCTCAATAGTTCTTCGACTGCCCTACTTCCCTTTCAGCAACAAATCGGACAATAAGTCTCCAAGCCCTGTAGTTGTAGCCTGGCACCTTGGGGAAACAATTCCTAACAGTTATCTCACCTAGAGAGAATGCTCACAAGACTAACGAACCACTTCTTTAGTAGCACACGGGCATGTCAACCTGCCTCTTCATCTCAAAATACCATAGTTCACTAATTTACCCATAGCTGCAAAATCTTCTCTAAACAGATATGGTGATGGCAACAAGGTATCGATGCTAGGAGAGGAGTCATGGAAAAATGAGTGAATGATAGAAAAAATGTACTAAGGTTCCACTTTATATTTGCATGTTCCCAACTAGACACTTGTCATGTTGGGAACTACCTTGTCCCACTTGGTGGTATTTCCCCATCCTCGGGAACTTAGGATAAATAAATATCCCATACTTTAGAATTTAGGAAATATTATTATAATATTTTCTTGGCTTAAGACCCTTTGGCTTAGCCCCTCTTCCTAGACTCTTATCCCCCTTTCCCTTCTAGTGGAGTTTATCCCCCCATACTATTTTTTCTAGCTGGTATGTAGCAGTGGTGTATATTTATTAATATCTGAGTGTGATTAAATTTCACAATGATAGGCTCACTATCCTTTTAGCATCTATGCTCTCTAGCCTAATAAACATATAGGCACTCTGGCCTATAATATCTCGGCTCACCGGCCTATGAAACATATGTACAACTACAACAGGGGATCAACCTTGGGGTATTACAAAACATTTCAAAAATTTGCAGGTTCTCCTCCCGCATGGTCTCCTGGTGCTCCCACGCGGCATCTTCAGGACCATAAAGGGTCCATTGAAACTTTACCAAACCAATGGTTTTGTTTCATATCACTTTGAATTTCCCTCCTAGGATGTGAATGGTTTCCACCCAAAATTCCCATTCACGCTCCACCTGGATCACATTCCAATCAATCACGTGGTTAGGATCAAGCACATATTTATTCAACAAAGAAACATGAAACACATTGTGAATTCTCATGGATGTAGGAAATGCAAGCATGTATGCAACTGGGCCTATCTTCTCTAAAAATTCAAAAGGTCCACAGTATCTTGCTGCCAACTTTGGGAAACTTCCCAATCTTAGTGAGCTCCTCTTAGCTTTTACTTTTAAAAACACATGCTCACACGCTTTAAAATCCTTCTATGTTCTATTTTTATCCGCATAACTAATTTTCATGTCATATGCAATCTTTAAATTCTTCCTAATATTTACCATCTTCTCTTCCATTCCCCTTAGCATTTTTTTTCCCAAAAACTACTTTATCTGTCGAATTGTCCCAACTCATTAGCGTGTTGTATTTTCTTCCATACAAAGCTTCAAGTGGGATCATCTTCAATGATGCATGATACCCATTATTGTAATCAAACCCAACTAGATGAAGGTAGTCTTCCAATTTGGAAGGCTTGTCCATTACATACATCCTCAACATGTCTTCAATTATTCATTTAGTTCTCTATGTCTACCCATCTAACTTTGGGTGATATGTTGTACTAAAATTCAAATTAGTCTCAAATCCCTTAAACAACCCCTTCCAAAATTTGGAACTGAACTTGGGATCTCTATCTTACACTATTTCCTTAGGCACACCATGTAGCCTAGAAATTTCCTTCATGTAATCTTTGCAATGTTGGTCATCTTGTGAGTTGTTTTCACCAGAATAAAATGTGCAGTCTTCATAAGCTTGACCATCACTACCATGATGGAATCATTTTGTCTTGATGTTCTTGGAAACTTGGTGATAAAATCTATTGTAACTACCTCCCATTTTGGGCAATGGTTGTAATAATCTTGTTGGGTGCATGTGCTCAGTATTCACTTTCTAACATTACATGCACCTAGCTATGTAATCAACCACATCTTTTTTCATTCTCGGCTAGAAATATTGGCTTCTTATTGCTGCAATTATCTTCTAGTATTCCGGATGAGCAGCATATGGTACATTGTGCATCTCCTTCAACACTAAATTTCTCAAATCCTGAGTGTTAGGAAATTAAACTATGTCCCTGAACAAGAGGATTCCATCCTCTCCCAACCTATAGTCTTTAAACTTGAAAGGTACATTTTCTTGTTGCAAACCTTCTTTAAGTTATGCATAATGTTGATCCAATGTTACCACTTCCAAAATTATTATTTTAAAATTGGAACAATACATGTTGATGGCTACAACATGCATTTCATGCACCCTCCTATTGAGTGCATCAACCACTTTATTCTCTTTTCCTTTGATATGCTTGTTTTCAAAGTTGTATTCACTAAGAAATTCTAGCCATCTAGTTTGTATAGCATTCAGTGTTGGCTACTCAAACAAGTGTTCCAAAATGCTATGATCTATCTTCATCTTGAACTTTCTTTCCATGAGATAGTGCCTCCACATTTTTAAGGCGTGAACTATGGTTTCCAACTCTAAGTCATGGGTAGCATAATTTTTTTCATGCTCCTTAAGCTTCATTAACTCATAACATATGACATGCCCATTCTCCATAAGAACTCCACCATGTTGATGCATGGTAGAATCAGAAAGGTATTTCCACACAGGTCTATGTGTCTAGATGTGTGGAAATCATTCAAAACCTTATATCCTTGACTTTACTTTAATTAAAAGAATTATTAAAGTAAAGTGATTTTATTAATTAGTTGAGATATATTTAAAGAAATGTTTTAATTAGCATTAGTGAATTAAATATTAAAATTGATCTCAAGTGAGGTGAGAAGTAATATCATTTGTCAATCACTTCGAAGATTAGGTTTAATTCATAACTCGATCTTGTACGAGCAAGGATAGGGTGAAGGAGAAAGATACTTTACATGACACATTGATACAGAGCAAAGAAACACTTTTTCTCAGGAGGATTAGATCATGAAGGACTATGATTCAAAGAGACCTTGGATAGGTGGAGAAGGAATTTCATCTAGAGATCTAGGCCAAAGAAAGAGAGAGAACAACGGTAAAGCAGAAGGATCATTCGTTGTAGACAGTGTAGGTTTTTTTGAATAGGTTGTGCAATCAGTACGAGTTTCGATGTTACAGTCACGCATTCGGTGCGAGTTTTAGTGTAACAGTTGCATGTTGAGGAAAAGATATGAAATGATCTTACTCAAGCATTTTCATATTCTTCTTGGCTAAAGAAAAATAGACGGGAATATCACCCTATGTTTATAGCCATCAAAATTAATATCCTAACTCACAAGTATTGATTACAAGTGCTTAGGCTAGTCTTTTTATAAATAAAAGCTTGCTGGAAAATTCATTATTTATATGATTTTCTTAATATAACAGTTGTTGAAATAAATGTAGAGACAGAAGTAAAGAAACCAAGACGATAATCAAGACAGATAAGATATAAAGAAATCCTTTATTTCGTTACAATTCACCATAGATTCATTCTCTTTACAAAATTTTGTGAAGAATTTTTGGACCAAAGTCAAACTTAGACGTCCCCGATGAAACATACAAAAGGACCTCTGACAAAAAATCAAAAAAATTGAACTCTAAAAGTTGGATCAGCTTGCCACAGATTACTGCCCACTCGACTCTGCACAATATCCTTTGTCAGTCATGAAAACTAATTCACAAACAGGCAAGTCTACACAAACTATCAAATATAGATCAACACCTCTGAAAAACAAGTGTCTAAATGATGTAATTCAGCCCTGAATCTTGTTGTCTACAATAAGACCCTGCTATCATAAAAAATAATTAGGCTTGTCATAAATTAAAGAATGAATGAAAACTGAACTATCTCAACATAAACTCAAAGATCAAACCTTAGTATGCTTCTCCTTCTATCCTCCTCGTGTTCCTCCCTTTCCTTTTGCCTTTAAGAAAATTAGAATTGGTTGAAGTAGTTGAACTACTTCATTAGTTAAGTTAACTAAAAACTCAACCAACTTTTTAGTTAGGAGGGGGGAAGTAATAAATCATAATAAGGGTTTTAAATAAATAATAACTAGTAGGTGGGACCACTTATGACTCCCTTTATCTCTTAACAATCATAACATAACTAGTTAATTAAGCAAAACACCCATCCTTCTGACTCCCATCATCACATTCATATTTGAAAATTTATCTCATTGATATTTGAAATTATTTTCAAAAATATATTACTCATATATCGGAAGAAAACATGTTGTCCAAAACTTTTGAAGTCAATGTCATCGACAATGAATAAAATAAAACTCAAAAACCATATTTTCCACTCTAAGATGCAATCTTTCCTTGGCTTTTGTTGTCACCCTTTGATTTCTCTGAATTTTCCTTTGGCTGTGTTGAGCCTTTAGGCCTAATATCGCTAATCACATGAGAACAATGGTCCCTCAAATGCATCTGGGAAGAAACGTATTTATCAAAGCCATTGGAGGGGGAGGAAGGGACAACAGTGGCTTTTCCTTTGTCGAGGGCATGGTGGGCCTCAGTTTTAAACATTTTGTTAGCATGAGAGGACTGAACTAGTGAGTGGATAGGTGCAGCTTGGACAATCTTATTGATAGGAGGGGGAGAAGGTAAGGACAAATTGGGCTATCCATAATGTTGGGAGACTGTCAGGTGGACAATCTCTTGCCATCCATTTTTTTGGGGAACCTTAGGTTGCAATGATACATGAGGAGTCACGGGAATACCAGGGCCTTCTGGAGCTTGGAAGGGAGGCCTTTTATGCCTAGGTTGGACCACTCCTTGCCCAATCCAATTGAAAAATCCAGCCTGAAATAACTGGCCTAACTCTTGTGATTCGACATCAAAGTGAATGGAGAATCTAGGGCCCCTGTTCCAATTAACTCTTCCTCAGTTACCTCTGCCATGGCTACCTCAGCTGAAAAAACTCATTCTTGCATGCATGATTGATTAGCAAATAATTCTTTTAACAACCATACATGACAACTCCTTAAAAATATGAAATAAAGTTTGGCTCAACAACATATCAGGCTCATGCAATCCAATCCTTACAAATTGCTTAATGATTGTCAATGAGCAGGGGGTGAACAAAGGTTATAGGATATGCGAGGGGTTGTATTGAGTGAAAAAAATGTTAAAATGAGGGGGGAAAGAATCATGGTTACTGCTCAAAGAAAAAAAACAATCAACTGTAATGTAAACCAAAGAATATATCATTGTGTTCCAACCAAGAAACTGTGATTTCAAACTGTTTCAATACAGAATTCTCTTAACTGTAATTAAATTTTAAGAACAGGGAGTGAAAAATGAATGTGGGAAGGCGAGGGGGTTGTAATTAGCGAAAAGTAAAATAATGGTAGGGAAAGAGAGAGGATATTGTTCATAAAATTAATTAAGTAATCCATAAAATCATTCTATATCAAACATAAGAGATCCAACACCAACCAAACAAGCATTGTGATCAAATGAACAACTACTGTGTATAATTCAATCAATTATGTGCATTAACTTGCTCATTGTTCGTAATCAAATCTTTAACACAGTGTCATCAAAACAAGACAATATGCATTCCAAAACAACCTATAGAAGAGTTATGTTTCTTTTCATTTATCCATTTAATGTTTTAAAACAATTCCCAAATGAATAAACAGTCACATAATTCCATTTTGTTCAACACTAAAACATCAACCATTATCCACGAATTATTTCATTCATCAAACCAGACACAAAAATCATGCCCGGTTTTATTTCCTCAATTCTGTTTAATAATTAAGTTGTAATGGTACCATACTATCACAGAATCTGTGCTCATCTCTGATATCAACTATACATAGTTGACAATCAACAACAATCATCAATATATCAAATTGAAACAACCTTGATTTTCCATTTAAATGCACGGCAATCACTACTTCGACTTATATGATGTTGTATGATACACAGACCAGTCAACAAAATGCAAGAGTGTTACTACGACTGTAACTGTCTATTTAATCTGTATCTAAACATCAAATGACATTGAGTTATCAATCCAATACAAGGAAACAGCAACAGTATGCCTAAATCCATTTCTCAATTCAATCAGACTGCAACAAAACCATGTTGTTATAAAACTCATGCCCATATTTGAGGGTGTAATCAAACAATATCTATAACATACACAGTGGATGGCCACACCACAACTATTACGATTTCAATACTCCCATTTGGAAATTTAAAACACACGGTAACAGCAACCATCAACTCAACAACACATGTTGTAGGGAGCCCACACATACCAATGCATCACGCACGAAGCATGATGTGACTTAATCAATTATAAACTAATGTTGGGTTAACAATTCAATAATTACAATGTAAGAGACAGCGAATGCGTATTCAATCCCATTTCTCCAATCAACCAATTAACCATGTTGAGCTTATCAATTCGATTGTCATAATAACCAATGCAATGACTAAATACCAAAACCAACACCGTTGTCAACATAATCAATAGAGACGAGCCAGCAATTGAATATTGTTGACAATACACCACCAACTCATAACAATCAACAGTATACCCGACAGGACATAACGGTTCCCTCTATAAAAACCGAGCTTGAGAAATCAAGGATTCGCTCTGTGGACCAACACAAAGAAACTGGAGTCGACCCCCAACATCAGGTGAGAACCTTTGAAACCAACGACGCACATGCATGGTATAACCCTCATGGTTTTCCAAATCAACCGAAGAATGTCGAGACAAAACAGAGATGAGAAATATCAATCAACCTTAAGCAATCCCTTTGGAATAATGTCCATCATAACCCACTGTGAAAACACCAATAACATGAAGGAACCCATGCCCAAGTGAAACAATACGCAGTGACATAAGGTGTTTCAAACCCAACAACCCCATAACAGTAAAACGGCTAGGTATGGTGATCAGAATCCGTGGATATGGCCATCCAATCTGGACCAAATGAAACCCTTCAACCAAGACCAATAAGGATGACAGAGAGCCTTCATGGCTTCTAACACTCAAAATGATCAATGAAACTGTGACTTCAAACATTATTGCATTGAAAACCACACCAACCATTCATTCCAGAAAAATATCATAATTTTACATAGTTGCCAGTCTTAAGAGAAGCAAAGACCCATACATTACTGAGACAATATCTATTTCATAACCAGAGCAGGTTCACGGATGGTGAAAATACATACTTGCAACAGAGAAAACCTTAAAAATGCGAGCTTGGCCGAGCAGTTCTTCCTCTGCTTGAAAATCAATGCTTAACCACAACAAACACAACTAAACAATAGCCAAGCCAAGGTGACGACCAGTGGGAGGGGTATGGAGTGACATGCAATAAATTCATGTCACCTCCATCCTCTAGTCACTCAATTCCATAGTACACACCAGCCCACTATTCCATTAATTCATTCAATTAAACCATGCATCGAAACCAACATCCACTATTTGCCAAGAGATCCACCCTATGTCACATTAATCATTGCCAACCATACTATAACGCATATCACATGGATTTCCATATAAATCAATAAATCATATAACCACTAACCTCGTTAGCTAGGGCTAACAACAATCCCTTTAATTCCAATGCATATGGTGTAGCATATTAGTATAGTTTAGCTTCTTCCTTTTGTATCTTGTTCAAATTGCTTTAATGTCTTTTCAACTGCTCTTATGTGTTGTTATTAACATGTATCTTGTGTAGGTGTCACAGTAATGAATCCATGAATAGATAGCAAGGGTAACAATGGATAATCATAGGCCATCGTAACATGAAATTAGAGCTTGGAGAAGCAAAAACAACACATAGCATGCCTTATCCATCATTCATTTGTCGTAATTAGAACCAACACATAATAGGTCTTATCCATCTCCAATAAAACCAATATTTCATCAATCATGTAGAACCTTGTAAGCAGTGTCAAACAGCAGCATAAACATAAATAAGAATCGGATCTGATCTCCCAATCTACAAGGGGGTCCCACCTACTAGTATTAGATATATATATATATATATATATATATATATATATATATCATCGGCTTATAATTAATAGGATTTATCAATACTTTGCGGGCGAAATCCTCGTTGTGATTTAATCGTCAACAAACTGGCGAATACATAGGGAAATTTGTTTTTAACAGATTTAGAACTCAGAACTCATGGTTTCACAAACCAAAAACAACAAATTAACAAGATATAGCCAGAATAATTATGCAACAGGGGGAAGCGAGCGGATTTAATGGAAAAATGACCGGGAATTTGGGAATAACTCATGAAAAATGTTAAGTATGAGTGGGGTTATCATTGTATGCATAATCATTCAACCAGAATCTGCTCTTTTATTTCAAGGAGAAAAATTATGGACTTGCTCTTTGAAATTCTCAAATGGATGAAGAAATGGAAAGCGGAAGCGGGAGATAACCGATTTCTTTAAAAGACAACAATGAAGGTAGATATCAAGTTCAAATGTTTCTTCAGGGGAACATCGTAACAGCTGTGTAAGCTTGATTGTTATTGACTAACAATATCTTGCAGGAGTTTCACTGTGGCAGAACTGATCCAACATCTTATTCTTGACCAAAATCAATTAAAAGATGAAAAAGAAAGAGAAATCATAACAGAATAAAATTGCAAAATTTAAAACAGCAGAAAAATGACAGAAATGTAAAAGCAGTTGGAAATGTTTAAAACAGAAAACAGAAGTCAAATTATTGTAAAGAAGAAAAGAGAATAGTGCAAAATTGAAAGCAGAGTTATGTTACTAGTATACAAAAAATCCAACAGCATTAGAACTTTTCACGGTGGTCCCACGTAATGTTTCAAGTGAGAATCGTTAGTGTTATAGGAAAACAATTGCTCTTGTAAATCCTTTAGAATGTAAGAGTTAGTATCCAAGACCAAATAAATTTTTAAAGGACCCAGAAATAACACTTGGAACTCTAAGGTAATTATCAACCCTTTAACGTATAATATTAGATCATCAAGATAGATATGGATACTGATCAATTCGTCAAGAGTTGTTCGTATAGGTCTTTTAAAAGTGGTACTTGCATCAGGTAAGCCAAAAAGAGGGCATTTATATTTCATGGTGCCTCAATTAATGATAAGAGTGGTTTTGCGAGCATCTGCCCCTTTTTCCTTGATTTGACTATAACCCAAAAAACTGTCAAGTAAGGGCCTCATATGTGACCTTTCAACCTATTGCAGAAACATTTCCATATTAAGAGGAGGGAAAAGATTTTTCATAATAGCCTCATTGACTGTGTGAAAATTAACGAAGGTTATAATATGATCAGTGGCCTTTGGAACAAGTTCCCAATTGGAAACCCATTCAGGGTACTTGACCGGAAAAATGATCCCATCCTTTAAGAATTTTTGCAACCCCCTTTGAAAAGTTGCTTTAAATGCAAAGTTAATAAGTCTTTGTTTTTCCTAACTGGTTTCATGCCTTCCTTGATGGGGATATCATGGTGTATAAGACTAGGATAAAAAGCACGAATATCCTCATAAGACCAAGCAAAAACATCTTGAAATCCACCAAGTATCTTGGCAAACTTCATTTCTTCTTTATCAGAACATTGGGCACCTATTTTAACATTCTTTGAAGATTCGGGTGCCCCAATGTTCAAGGAGATGGTTTCACCCACCTTCCTTCTTGACTCCTCTTCTTTTTTTTCTCTTTATTGCCTACATCACTCAATGAAAATTAACTCTCTAGAGGATTCAATCCCTTAGGAATCTTGTTATCTTCTATGGATGTAATTTCCTTAGTCTTAAAAGGTTCATTTTGAATGAAATCACAAATTCTCTCATTGTTAGGGAAGACCTGCCAAGATTCTATATTGTCAGGGATATGTTGATGATATAGAGATTGAAAGGTATAATCAGGTATGTGTGGCAGAAGTTTCTGATTAAGGGAGGCTGCAAAAATAGCTAACCGATAAGCCATTGAGTTTAACTCCCTCTTAACATGAGTGATGTTGAAAGATAAAAGGTTTGAGATAAGATCCCAAACAGTTTGGGTGTATCGTTTCATTAACTTGTTGATAGGAGAGTAAATTTTACGTACAAGGTTCACAACATGCTCGAAATCCCAAAAAACTGAAAGGTGACCACAGCCAAGATTATAAGCATTCTCAATGCCCAATAACAAAGCTTCGAATTCGGTGACATTGTTTGTGCAAGCAAACTCCAGCCTATAAGAAAAGTTATGGATTTTTCCTACAGGAGAAATCAAGATAAGGCCAGCTTTGTTACCTTCATTAGAGCATGAACCATCAAAGTGCATGTGCTACATACCATCATCTAAATCATTTTTTTCCAAGGGGATGTTATCCTCTTCAACAAAGATGGAATACACCCCTAGGTCCTCTTCAATATAGTTTACATCGGGTTGTGGGACACTCTCTATGTAAGGTGAGATCCTTCCTTCTCTAAGGACTATAATGTTTTTACCATTCCGAGGAATGGATAAGTGTGTTTCGTTGAGTGAGAGGTATCCACCCATTAAGGATTTCCAATCTTTTCCCAATATGATTGAGTAATTTATTACTAGCATATCGATTACCTGAATACTAAGGGTTGCCCTTATTTCAGGGTGAGCGCACAAAACTAAGGTCACATATTTAATCTTGCCTATGGTTGTTTGTTGTAGACTATTATAAGAGAGAATGCTTCTGGCGTTTTCATTTGTACAAGAAAATCCTATCTCTTCCATAATAATATTCGACATCACACTTGGGCCCGAACCGCCATCAATGAGGAAACAGTGGACAATCTTATCCATAATATTTACAGAAATGTAAAAAGGGGTATTTTTTACAGGGTATCTAAAGTTATGTACACCTACTTTATTTACAGATGAATCCTCTTCATTTACCTCTTCAGAAAGATTGGCTACAATTGAAGCTTTTCCTTCCATGAATTGTTTCAGATGCATCTGTTGTTCAGGGACGACAACCATGTCCAGAAGGGTTGCATCTTATTTTATGTTGGCCAACTGATTCAAAATATTGTATTTTGAAGAGGGGAGAGGGGAATTTGTTCCTTGACTTTCAAGAACCTTAGGAATCTGAACAGTAGCAGCGGGTGAGGATGAGCTCGGGCTAGAAGAATTGCAAGGAGGATCAAATTTTCACTTGGGAGCATAGGCTTTGTTCCTAGTATTGATGATCATGACATCTTCTAGCTCTACAAAATCTAGGACAGCGATAGTAGTTTCTGGTCTTTTACCAAAGATATTATCTCTGGCACTCTTCCTTACCTCACATGTGGCTTCCTCATGGTGTTCCTCACAGAAGTTACACCAACTTCTAGGCAATATAGCTTTAGGCTAAAAATTATTTTCGATCGGATTTCTAAAGGGGGGTACAGAAGAGGATGAAACTCTAGGGGTGAGAGGGGAGATGGTTCCCTTTTGCTCAAAAGCTATCATATGATTATTCATGTCTATCTATTTAACCGATTCTCCCTAAGGAAGACCTATTCTTTAAAGTTGTTCTTCATACTCTAAACAAGTATGCAAAGTGGAACCGAGATTATCAATGGATTTTTCCTTAAGCCTATGACGGTAGGGGGAAGGTAATGCATTGTAGTAATGCATGAAAGAGGCTTGGTTCTGAGGTTGAATAAGTTCAGGGATCTGATTGCATAACTTAGTGAAATGCAAGTTGAAGGACTTGATGGTTTCACCATCCTTATAGGTGATGTTATTGTATTGGCAGTGTCTAAAATGGTTTTAAACGGGTTCAAAGCAATGATGGTCTGATCTTGAAGACCGAGCTCAATATTGGGATGCCTTGCAACAGGCACATTCATTAAGAAATAAAAATAGTCAAAGAACCAATATCATAAAAATAGATGTATTCGATGATAATTGAGTATAAAAATTAACCAAATAGATATTGAAGATCTCCCCAGTATGGTCGCCAAAATAAATGTTAAGGAAAATATATGAAATGATATTACTCAAGCATTTTCAGATTCTACTTGGCTAAATAAAAATATACAGGAATACCACCCTATGTTTATAGCCATCAAAATTAATATCCTAACTCAAAAGTATTGATTACAAGTTCTTAAGCTAGTCTTTTTATAAATAAAAGCTTGCTGGAAAATTCATTATTTATATGATTTTTTGAATATAATAGTTGCTGAAATAAATGTAGAGACAGATGTAAAGACACCAAGACAATAATCAAGACAGATGAGACATAAATCAATCCTTTATTTCATTCAAATTCACCAAATATTCCTTCTCTTTACAAAATTTTATGAAGAATTTTTAGACCAAAATCAAACTTAGACATCCCCGATGAAACATACAAAAGGACCTCTGACAGAAAATCAAAAAAACTGAACTCTACAAGTTGGATCAGCTTGCCACAAATTATTTCCCACTCGGCTCTGCACAATAGCCTTTGTCAGTCATGAAAACTAATTCACAAACAGACAAGTCTACACAGACTATCAAAGATAGATCAACACCTCTGAAAAACAAGTGTCTGAATGATGTAATTCAGCCCTGAATCTTGTTGTCTACAATAAGACCCTGCTATCATAAAAAATAATTAGTGTTGTGATAAATTAAAGAATGAATGAAAACTGAACTATCTCAACATAAACTCAAAGATCAAACCTTAGTAAGCTTCTCCTTCTATCCTCCTCTTGTTCCTCCCTTTCATTTTTTCTTTAAGAAAATTAGAATTGGTTGAAGTAATTGAACTACTTCATTAGTTAAGTTAACTAAAAACTCAACCAACTTTTTAGTTTTTTGGGGGGGGAGTAATAAATCATAATAAGGGTTTTAAATAAATAATAACTAGTAGGTGGGACCCCTTGTGACTCCCTTTAACTCTTAACAATCATAACATAACAAGTTAATTAAGAAAAACACCCCTCCATGTGACTCCCATCATCACATTCATATTTGAAAATTTATCTCATTGATATTTGAAATTATTTTCAAAAATATATTACTCATATATCCAAAGAAAACATGATGTCCAAAACTTCTGAAGTCAACTGTCATCAACAATGAATAAAATAAAACACAAAAACCATATTTTCCACTCTGAGATGCAATATTTCCTTAGTTGTTGTTGTCACCCTTTGATTTCTCTGAATTTGCCTTTGGATGCACCGAGCCTTTAGGCCTAATATCATTGATCACATGAGAACAATCATCCCTCAAATGCATCCGGGAAGACATGGATTTATCAGATCCATTGGAGGGGGAAGAAGGGGCAGCAGTGGCTTTTCCTTTGTCAGGGGCATGGTGGGCCTCAGTTTTCAACCTTTTACTAGTATGAGAGGACTGAACTGGTGAGTGGATAGGTGCACTTGGACAATCTGATTGATAGGTAGGGGAGAAAGTAAGGACAAATTGGGCAACACAATGTTGGGAGACTATCGGGTGGACAATCTCTTGTCATCTGTCATTTTTGGGAACCTCGAGTTGCAATGAGACATGAGGGGGCACGGGAATACCAGGGACTTGTGGAGCTTGGAAGGGAGGCCTTTTAGGCCTAGGTTGTACCATTCCTTGCCCAATCCAATTGAAAAATCCAACCTAAAACAACTAGCCTAACTCTTGTGAGTTGGCATCAAAGTGAATGGAGAATCTAGGCCTTCTAGGGCCCCTGTTCCAATTACCTCTTCCTCGGTTACCTCTTCCATGGCTACCTTAGATGAAAAAACTCATTCTTGCATGCATGATTGATTAGAAAATAATTATTTTAACAACCATACATGAAAACTCCTTAAAAATATGAAATAAATTTTGGCTCAGCGACATATCAGGCTCATGCAATCCAATCCATACAAATTGCTTAACTATTGTCAATGAGCATGGGGTGAACAAAGGTTATGGGATATGTGAGGGGTCGTATTGAGAGAACAAAAAATGTTAAAATGAGGGGGAAAAGAATCATGGTTACTACTCAAATACAACAAAAAAATAACTATAATGTAAACCAAAGAATGTATCACTATGTTCCAAACAAGAAACTATGATTTCAAACTGTTTCAATACAGAATTCTCTTAATTGTAATTAAATTTTAAGAATAGGGAATGTGGGAAGGCGAGGGGGTTGTAATTAGTGAAAAGTGAAATAATGGTAGGGAAAGAGAGTGGATATTATTCATAAAATTAATTAAGTAATCCATAAATTCATTCTATATCAAACATAAAAGATCCAACACCAACCAAACAATCATTGTGATCAAATGAACAACTACTGTGTATAATTCAATCAATTTTGTGCATTAACTTGCTCAATGTTTGTAATCAAATCTTTAACACAGTGTCATCAAAGAAAGACAATATTTAACACAGTGTCATCAAAGAAAGACAATATGCATTCCACAACAACCTATAGAAGAGTTATGTTTCTTCTCATTTATCCATTTAATGTTTTAAAACAATTCCCAAATGAATAAACAGTCACTTAATTCCACTATGTTCAGCACTAAAACATCAACCACTATCCATGAATTATTCCATTCATCAAACCAGACACAAAAATTGTGCCCGATATTATTTCCTCAATTTCGTTTAACAATTAAGTTGTAATGGGACCATACTATCACAGAATCTTTGCGCATCTCTGATATAACCTATACAGAATGGGCATTCAACAACAATCATCAATATATCAAATTGCAACAACCTTGATTTTCCATTTAAATGCACAGCAATCACTACTTTGACTTATACGATGTTGTATGATACACAGACCAGTCAACAAAATGCAAGAGCGGTACTGCGACTATAAATGTCTATTTACTCTGAATCTAAACATCGAACGACGTTGAGCTATCAATCCAATACAAGGAAACAACGACAGTATGCCTAAATCCATTTCTCAATTCAATCAGACTGCAACAAAACAATGATGTTATAAAATTCATGCCCATCTCTGATGGCGTAATCAAACAATATCTATAACATACATAGTGGACGGCCATGCCACAACTATTACGATTGCAATAATCCCATTTGGAAATTTAAAACACACAGTCACAGCAACCATCAACTCAACAACACATGTTTTAGGGAGGCCACACATACCAATGCATCACGCACGAAGCATGTTGTGACTTAATCAATTATAAACTAATCTTGGGTTAACAATTCAATAATTACAATGTAAGAGACAGCGACTGTATTCAATCCAATTTCTCCAATCAACTAATTAACCCATGTTGAGCTTATCAATTCGATTGTCACAATAACCAATGGAGTGACTAAATACCAAAACCAACACCATTGTCAACATAATCAACAGAGACGAGCCAGTAATCGGACACTATTGACAATACACCACCAACTCATAACAATCAACAATATACTCGACAGGACATAATGGTTCCCTCTATCAAAACTGGGCTTAAGAAATCAAGGGTTCACTCTGTGAACCAACACAGGGAGACTGGAGTCAACCCCCAACATCGGGTGAGAACCTCTGAAACCAATGGTGCACACGCAAGGTATAACCCTCATGGTTTTCCCAATCAATTGAAGAATGCCGAGACAAAACAGATCTGAGAAATAGAAATCAACCTTAAGCAAGCCCTTTGTCATAACAGCCATCATAACCCGCTGTGCAAACACTAGTTACATGAACGAACCCATACCCAAGTGAAACGATACGCAGCGACACAAGGTATTTCAAACCCAGCAACCCCATAATAGCAAAACGACTAGGTATGGTGATAAGAATGTGTGGAGACAGCCAGCCAATCTAGATCGAATGAAACCCTTCAACCAAGACCAATAAGGATGAAAGAGATCCTTCATGGCTTCTAACACTCAGAATGATCAATGAAACTGTGACTTCAAACATTATTGCAATGAAAACCACGCCAATTGCAATGAAAACCACACCAATCATTCATTCCAAAAAAATATCATAATTTTACATAGTTTTCAGTCTTAAGAAAACAAAATACCCATACATCACCAAGCCAATATCTATTTCATAACCAGAACAGGTTCATGGATGGCGAAAAGACATACCTGTAACATAGAAAACCTTAAAAATGTGAGCTTGGTCGAGCAGTTCTTCCTCTGCTTGAAAATCGAAGCTTAACCACGATGAACAAAATTGAACAATAGCCAAGCCAGGGTGACGGACAGTGGGAGGGGTATGGAGTGATGTGCAGTAAATGCACGTCGCCTCCATCCTCCAGTCATTCAATTCCATAGTACATGCCATCCCACTATTCCATTAATTCATTCAATTAAACCATGCATCGAAACCAACATCCAATATTTACCAAGAGTGCCACCCTATGTCACATTAATCACTACAAACCATACGATAATGCATATCACATGAGTTTCCATATAACTCAATAAATCGTACAACCACTAACCTTGTTAGCTAGGGCTAACAATAATCCCTTTAATTCCAATGCATATAGTGTAGCATATTAGTATATTTTTGCTTCTTCCTTTTGTATCTTGTTCAAATTTCTTTAATGCCTTTTCAACTGCTCTTATGTATTTTTATTAACATGTATCTTGTGTAGGTGTCACAGTAATGAATCTAGGAACAAATAGCAAGGGTAACAATGCATAATCATAGGCCATCGTAACATGAAATTAGAGCTTGGAGCAGCAGAAACAACACATAACATGTCTTATTGATCTAGGTGGATATTGGTGGCCACCCACCTATTCCACTTGGACCCCCACCATTTATTCTTTCAATTTTTCAGTTTCCGCACGGTTTACTATTTTTAGCAATTTTTCAGGTCATGAACTTCCTGAGCCGTTTTGAGGCCCTAAACAACGTTTTTTGGAAAAATGGGGAGCAACATGGAATTTCCTTAGATGTTTCACACAACAAAAGTGTAGTCCTCCGATAGATATTTCTAACAAAGTATTGAACGCGTCAAACAGAGATCGTATGCCAAAGTTACGTCCCCGGGAAGTTAATGTACCAATTTACCCAAACGGGGCCCATAGTCTTGGTGTTTCATCTCCTAGGGTTAGGTATTTGGATGTTTAGGGTTTTCCATTGTTTCTCAATAGTAAATAGGCCTTCAAGCCTCATTGTAACATATTTCAAAGGCTAGTAGTCGCCACATATCTTCTCAGAGATAAGCTACCGGCGCCCTAGCTAGTTTATTTCCATTATGTATGTAAGCATATTTCAATCATTTGTTATTAATGAAATGAAGTTTTATTTCCATTGCATCTCTGCATTTATGTGTATTTATGTATTTCATTATGTTCCTGCATAAATCCAGATCATTGGTATCAGAGCGGTCTGTGTGTTCTCGATCCTTCTTTCCATGTCCCCAACGAGGTCAGGATATAAGGAGTTAGGGATCGATCTGGTTGAACCTTTGCAAGATCAGCCTCGCAAACCCCGACGTCTGCCCATGGGAGAAGAAAAGAAATATGAGGGAGTAGGAGATCCTATCAAAATATTGCTCGAGGAGGCCCTCGAGAAACAAAGGAACGTGATGATGGACAACTTTGCCCAAATCCTTCAACGGTTGACCACTTGCAGTGCATCTACATCCAGCAGCCACTCTGGAGGTGCCACTCCTTTTAAGGTACAAGTAAAATTTGACATTCCCATATTTGAGGGATAAATAGATGCAGATGTCATTGATAGATGGTTAAATCTGTTAGAAGTATATTTCTCGGTTCATGACTTTTCCGACCGAGAAAGGATTATTTTTTCACTCCTCAAAGTCGCACCCCATGTCAAGGAATGGTGGGAAACCTACTGGGAGAAACAGGGCAAAGGGGAACCCTTTCTATTCTCGGTCACACCCACTTGGAATTATTTCTAAGATGCAATCAAGGAACAATATTTTCTCATGGGGAGCTATGAGGACAAATACATACAATGGACTATGTTGCGAAAACAAAGGGACCAAGATGTGCATGAGCTGATGAATCTGTTTCATACCCTACGCACAAAGTTGGGTATCAAAGATTCGGAGAAACATTTGGTGTTAAAGTACCTTAGTTGTTTGCATAGATACATTCAGAAGGAAATGGATTTCCTTGACATCTCCTCGCTTGGTGTGGCATACCATTATGGTGCCAAGATTGAGAAAAATTTCAAACAGAATAAGCAAGACTTTGGTTCTACGAATTAGAAGCAAGGGAAAGGTACCCCCAAAAAGAAGAACAAAGGAACAAGCCAAGGCAGGGAGGCCCAGAAAAACCCACCAAAGCCGTAAGAAAATAACAACACCACGAATCCAAAAAAGGACACGGGGAAGTGGTGTGACTTCCATAAGATCTCCACTCACAACACAAGTGAGTGTCGGGCGAAGCAGTCACTGGTAGCCGAGTTGAAGGCTTCTCAATCAAATTCATGCTCCAACTCTGAACCAGAACCTAATAAAGGGAAGAATATTATCGATGAGGATCCCAATGCTACCGTTTCCACCACGAAGATCCATAAGGAGGAACCAGAAGATACATATGAGGCGGAGCGCCTCTTCCATTCCAAGATGTGGGTAAAGGGTTCCTCGTTCTAGTTCATTGTCGACAGCAGGAGCCAGAAGACCCTCATCTCAGTAGAGGTCGTGAAGCGGTTGGTATTGATGACCCCAGCACACCAACAAACATACACCATTGGGTGGTTGCACCAAGGACAGGACCTTCACATCAGCCAGTAATGTCGCCTCTCCTACAACATCAAGCCCTTCACGGATGAGGTATTATGTGACATTGCTCCTATTGATGTTTCTGATTATTATTAGGCCAATCATACTTGGGGAAGCGACATGCTTTGTATGAGTCCAGGCCTCATGCTGTTATTATTACTTTGGGCAATAATTTGTACAGGATATCGGAGATAGCACCGCCTACCACCATCTCTTTGGTTACTGTAAAACAATGTAGTAAGCTCATTTCCAAAACCAGGAAATTTGTTTTCCTGATGATCCGCCCTCAAGGTAAGAAGAATATTGTAGCCATGACCTCCATAGAGGGCCCCTTTGCATGACAAAAATAGATGGATAAGGTCATGGAGGAGTATGAGGACATATTCACCTCCCCCGCAAGGGTGCCTCTACAATGCCAAGTCAAGCAACCCATCGATCTGACCCCAAGTGCGTCGCTGCCCAATGGACCAATATATCGGTGCTCTGTTCTGGAGAATGAAGAAATCAAGAGGCATATTCAGGAGTTGTTGTAGAAAGGTCACATCCGGCCGAGTTCATCACCCTGTGGGAGCTCGATCATGTTGGTGCAGAAGAAGGATGGGACTTAGAGAATCTACATTGACTATCGGGCGTTGAACAATATTATTGTCTGGAATAGGTACTCAATCCCATGGATTGATGACCTTCTGGACCAACTCAAGGGGGTGAAATATTTCAGCAATATCGACTTGAATTATGGGTATCACTAGGTACCAATCGAACCCTCTGATGTGTGGAGTACTTCCTTCAAATCCAAAGAGGGCCTTTTCGAATGGTTGGTCATGCCTTTCGGGTTGACGAATGCCCCTACAACCTTTATGAGGCTAATGGATGACATCTTAAAGACATTCACCAACTCATTTGTAGTGGTGTACTTGGATGACATTATGATCTTCAGCTAGACTTGGGAAAAGCACCTCCACCACATCCGACAGGTCCTCCAAACACTGCGGCAACATAAGTTGTGTGCCAATTTGGAGAAGTGCACATTTGGCATGAACCAGGTTCAATTTTTGGGATATATTATTGATGAGCGGGGGGTGCATGTGGATCTAGCCAAGATCCAATTCATTCGAGATTGGCCAGCCCTAACCACCCTAATAGAGCTCCACAAATTTTTGGGTCTTGCCAATTTCTACCACAGGTTCGTGTTGGGATTCTCTCATATCACTTGGCCCTTGAGTCAATTCACCAAGGGAGGAGTGAAAGAAAAATTATTTTGGTATAGATCTCAATAGAAGGCATTCATAGAGTTGAAGCATCACCTCTGCTCTGCACCAGTGCTCACATTACCATACTTGCAACAACCATTTGAGATCGATACAGATGCCTCTGACTATGCTATTGGGGAAGTCCTTACTCAACATGGGAATCCAATGGCATATCACAGTGAGAAAATTTCCAACACAGTCCGGAAGTATCCCACTTATGAAAAAGATATGTATTCCATTATGTAGGCTTGCCGAAAATGGAACCATTACATTTTTGGAAAGGAAACAGTCATCCACACAGACCACCGACCCTTGCAATTCATACAGACACAAGGGAAGTTGTAGAACGATCGTCGTCGGAAGTGGTCCACATACCTGCAACAGTTTAATTTGAACATTAAGTACAAGAAAGGCAGCACCAATAATGTTGCAGACTACCTCAGCCAACGACCTATTGTGGCGCTAATCACTTTGCTCAACTCTTGTGGGCATGAGACTTCTGATTGGCCGCTTCTCTACAAAATTGATCCAGAATTTGACCACACATACAATACACTCTTGGAGGGTAAGAAAGTTCCCAATTTTCACCTCCAAGATGCCCTGCTATGTCACTTGGGACACCTTTTTGTTCCTTCAAGCGAGCATGCCAAGATGATTTGGGAGGTGCACTACAGTCAGCTCATTGGGCATTTCGAGGTCGAGAAAACCATGGCAGTACTGAAAAAGTATTTCTATTGGCTGAACCTTCGACAGGATGTCGGGAAGTACATCAAGTCTTGCACTACTTATGCCATTTCCAAACAAACCATCAAGAAGCAAGGCCTCTATACTTTTTCGCATACCCCTAGTCAACCTTGGAAATCCATGTCTATGGATTACATGTCATGCCTTCCTTCTACTAAGCATGGTAATGACTATGTTCTTGTGGTCATCAACAGATTCTCGAAGATGTCCATTATGATGGCCTACAAGAAGAATATCACAGTAGAAGCCACTGCTAAACTCTTCTTTGAATGAGTGTGGGTACACTTTGGGATCCCACTGTCTATCATCTTAGATCGGGACAGCAGGTTCCTCAATACATTTTGGTCCAGCCTCTGGTCGATGTTGGACACCAATCTCACCAAGTCCACAGCTTTTCATCTGCAAACTGATGGCCAAACAAAGGTCATCAACCGGATGATCGTACACATTCTGCGCATGTACAACTCAAAGCATCCATGCACATGGGATGAGAGCCTTCCCTATGTAACACACATCTACAACCGGGATCTCCATAGCTCAACTAGCCACATCCCCTTTCAGGTGGGCTTGGGATTCCAGCCACTATGTCCCATTGATGTAGCCATGCCATTTACGGCTACTCAGGCAGATTCATCTCATGTTCAGTCTGAGGTTGATAAGGAAAACAATTTCATTGAGCACATTCAGCACATCTGACAACAGGTTCATGACATCTTGGACAAAGTCAATGCTAAGTACAAGCAGCGACATGATCAACATCGGGTGCCACACAACTTCCAGGTGGGCGACAAAGTGTGGCTACATTTTCAAAAGGAGCGCCTCTCTGGACCCCACCACAAGCTTCACCCACTTCGATATGTTTCATACACCATCACCAAGCCTATAGGGAACAATGCATTTGAGCTTAGTATTCCACCATTCCTTGTTCTGCACCCAGTGTTCAATGTGGACCGCCTTTGACCCTACTTTCCACCTCTACTAGACACATCCGACATGGAAAAAAAACTCACACCAACATATTTAAATCCAAACTGCCTAGAACAAGACACAACTGATCATATCATGGATACACAGATCAAGCACAACCGCAACAAAGGATATCTCTATATCGATTTGTGAAAGCAGGCCAACTCCTTCACCAAGGCAAGTGGCTCACTAGGGACCAAGTTCAGCAGAAGTTTTCTCATCTCATGGAGGAACTCAATGCAATGGGGACCATTGCTTCCTAAGGGGGGAGGAATGATCCAGGTGGGTATTGGTGGCCACCCACCTATTCCACTTGGACCCCCACCATTTCTTCTTTCAGTTTTTCAGTTTCTGCACATTTTACTATTTTTAGTAGTTTTTCGGGTCCTGAACTTTTGGAGCCATTTTGAGGCCTTAAATGACGTTTTTTTGGGAAAAGGAGATTGTATGCACGTCAAACGAAGATTGTATGCCAAAGTTACATCACCGAGAAGTCGATGTACCAATTTACCCAAACGGGGCCCATAGTCTTGGTGTTTCATCTCCTAGGTTTAGGTATTTGGATGTTTAGGGTTTTTCATTGTTTCTCAATAGTAAATAGGCCTTTGAGCCTCATTGTAACACAGTTCAGAAGCCAGTATCTGCCACATCTCTTCTCAGAGATAAGCTACCATTGCCCTAGCTAGTTTATTTCCATTCTATCTGTAATCATATTTCAGTCATTTGTTATTAATGAAATGAAGTTTTATTTCCGTTGCATCTCTGTGTTTATGTGTATTTATGTATTTCATTGTGTTCCTGCATAAATACGGATCACTTATCCATCGCCAATAAAACCAAGGTTTCATCGATCTTGTAGAACCCTGTAAGCAGTGTCGAACAGCAACATGAACATAAATAAGAACCAAATCTGATATCCCAATATACAAGGGGTCCCACCTACTAGTATTATCTATATCATTAGATTATAATTAATAGGCTTTAGCAATACTTTGCGGGTGAAATCCTCATTGCGATTTTAATCGTCAACATTGCACAAATAGCATAGGACAGCATGGGTATTAACATAGCAGTTGCATTTTTGTCGTACAGGATTGTACAATGGGTTTGGTAGCATGTCATCCAATCATTTTTTTGATTTACTTTATCTCTTTTCTATTTGGACCATTTTCCCAGTAAGGGAGCCCTTATAAGATTTGAAGTTATTTGAATGATAAGCTTAGTTGATGGGTAGAAAATCTTTGTGTATTGTGCATGATTTTTTGGTTTCCAATATTTCTTATGCTATCTTTATTTGAGATAAATATTCTAGCAGCATATTTTTGTTTTGTGAGCTGCTAATCTAATTTGTAGTAAGTAAATCACTAGATAACAAAATACCTATGTGCTAGAGTAAGGATTTCAACATGGCATCAGAGCTAGTTCTCTGAGAGGAAGCTAAATCTTAGATCTATAACTAAAAATAAGAAATTCAAGGACAAGTTTCAGGGAAACAACCATACTACAGTCGGGTCAGTCATTGAGAACAGTGAAGGTGCTTTTGATACAGGAACGCATATAGAGTGGGTAGTCGATTATAGGTCATGCGGTAATAGCACGAGTATCAGTACACAAATTACACATAACAGTGCGAGAATCAACATACAGGTCGCGTGGTTAGCACAGATAGTGCAAGCAGAGGCTTTGCAGGTCAGTACAAGGCAATTTTTAGTAGAAAGTTATTTTCGGGGAAATTTATCATGTCTAAGGGATGGCATCGACACCTTTGGGATTTGAAGACAGATTGGATGGAGCATCCAACCTCCTATCTTGGAAAGAAATAGTGACTTTGGCATTAAAGGAGTATGAAATTTGGGATTTAGTGGAAAAATTAGTTACTCCACCAACAGATCCTACATACTTGGCAATTCACCAGAAGAAGGAAAACAAAGTTGAGCGGGTACTCTTGGATTCAGTGAAGGTTCATCTAATTCCTCACGTATCTAAGAAGAATACATCCAAAGAGAACTTTGATTCCTTGGTAGGTTTATTCCATATCACTAATTGTAGTATATATAGAGAGGTAATGGGGGGGGGCGAAGGGCCCATAGTGATAATAGTGAAGGCCATTCAATGTAAGGTGGACTAGGTCCACTCTATTATTAAATAATGTCCACTATGGTAGTTAGATATATTAGTGTGAACATAATAAATGTAAGAGGACTTATTGAATGGCCTCAACTATTATCACTATGGGCTCTTCTCTCCTCCTCCTCCTCCCCCCATTACCTCTCTAGATACACTACATTACAAAAACACCATAATAGATCCAATAATACTATAAAACAAACCACACTTTATTATTATCAAAAACCTTGAGGTAGGGAAACACCATACAATAGATATTATTACGTAAGGGATCCTCTCTTGTTCACTTGCCTCTTTGAGGAGGTAACCTCCTAATGAGATACACTCAACATACAATACTTCTTCTTTACTTTCATTACATTGCTTGAACCCATTTATATAGTGCTACCAACCACCTAAGAACATTCTAGAGGAGGAACCTTCTAGAAGTGGAAAATTCTAATAAGTCCTCTTACATTTATTATGTTCACACTAATATATCTAATGACCATAGTGGACCTTATTTAATAATATAGTGAACCTAGTCCACCTTACAGTGAATTGAGTCCACTACTATCATTGTGGGCCCTGCCCCCCCCCCACATTACCTCAATAATGTAGTGTAGATAGAGACATAATGGGGGGGAGAAGAGCCTATAGTCACAATCTTGGAGGTCATTCAATGTAAGGTGGACTAGGTCCACTATATTATTAAATAAGGTCCATTATAGTAACTAGATATATTAGTGTGAACATAATAAATGTAAGAGAATTTATTAGAAGGTTCCTCCTCTAGAATATTCTTAAGTGGTTGGTAGCACTATATAAATAGGTTCAAGCAATGCAATGGAATTCAAGAAGAAGTATTGTATGTTGAGCGTAGCTCATTAGGAGGTTTCCTCCCTCAAATAGGTAAGTGAACAGGAGAGGGTCCCTTCCATAATAGGATCTATTGTATGGTGTTTCCATACCTCAAGGGTTTTCATAATAATAAAGTGTGGTTTATTCTACATTATTCGTGTATCTATTATGGTGTTTTTGTATTCAAGTATTTGGTACTTAACAATTGGTATAATAGCACTTTTTTCACCCACGAAAATGGGAGTTTTTTTTTTTATTTTGCAATTATTTTTTTTCAAAATAGAAAAAAGGGTCACCAAACGGTAGACAAACCCTGTATATTTTTGTGTGGAAATTTCAAAAAATGGTTGAATATTTGCATTCCTCTTGTAGAAAAAACCAATTTCAAAAACAATCGTCTAAAATGGAGTCCGGGAGGTCAAATTATCATCATTTTCAAATATGTTATTTTTCAGGGTTTATCTGTGGATGGCCACGTGATTTTGTTGATTTTTGTAGCACATGGGGCCAAATTTGAAAAAAAAAATTACAGATCTGAGTTCATCTTTCAAAAAAAAATCATCTAAATCAGAGCTTCGAAAGTGAATATATCGTTGAATTTAAAATTGGTCATTTTCTAGGTTCTTCGTGTTGGTGGTGGGACTACAGAGCTCATAAATTTTCACAAGGTGCTCAGATTGCTACCAAATAAGTTCCATTGGATAGAGAATTTTAAGAGATTTATTTTGGTATATTATATGTGGTGTTTCCAATGGATATTTGAATCCTCCTAGAAATTCAAAGATAGTTAGAAGACCTCAATACAGAATTTCACACAAGTTGTCAACATGGTCGGGCAAGTGTTCGAAAAAATATTCAAGTGATCACACTTGCAATGCAGGAGAGGTATATTATGCAAGACATTAAGGACAAATATAATCAAAAATGATCTGCTTGGTATGATATTGAGGCCAATTAGATTATTTTTATATGGATAATTGTTATTTCTGGGATGACAACCACTTTCATATTCTATTTGATGACTCTACTCCACCTCATGTAGAGCCCATCCTGGAGAGTAAACAAGAGCCTTTTCTTCATATTCTTCTTCATTTTTATTATTTTATAGTAGAAATGAATGATTTTTTGGTCAGTTCTACATCTTCGATTCACATGACCAGTGTCGATATTTGGAGCATCATTTTCAGCGAACTATGGTGTTTTGATATCTTCAATGTGGAGTTCACATGAGCACTTCGACATGGGACCTAGGTTTACAATGGTGGTTAGACTACTTCAGCATGGTGGATCATATTCCTACATGGGACTATGGTTCTCCAACCTACTTCATCATTATGGTCCCCACTTATCCATGGAACCCTGGTATTTGGTTGTACACCTTCATAACAAGCGTTGAGGACAATGCTTTCATTAGGGGGATGGAATGTAATGTAGCTAGAGAGGTAATGGGGGATCGAAGGGGCCATAGTGAAGGTCATTCAATGTAATGTAGACTAGGTCCACTATGTTATTAAATAAGGCCCACTATGGTATCTAGATATATTAGTGTAAACATAATAAATGGAAGAGGACTTATTATAAGGTTCAACTTGTAGAAGGTTCCTCCTCTAGAATGTTCTTAGGTGGTTGATAGCACTTTATAAAGAGGTTAAATAAATGTAATGGAAGTCAACAATATTTATCGTATGTTGAGTGTAACTCACTCGAGCGTTTCCCCCTAAAAGAGGCAAGTGAACATGAGAGGATCTCATCCATAATAAGATCTATTATATGGTGTTTCCCTACCTCAAGGGGTTTCATAATAATAAAGTGTGGTTTATTCTACATTATTTTTGTATCTATTGTGGTTTTTTTGTATTCATGTATTTGGTACTTAACACTAACATGAATAGGAAGATGGTCTTAAGAAATAAACTTAGATCGATGCAAATTTCTATATCTGACAATGGTACTAGCTATTTCATGAGAATAATACAAGTGTGATCATATTTCATGTAATACCCCTGTTTCCCCCAGTTTGTAAATATAACTATAACTTTCCAAAAGACTATGGGTAGACTGAATATATGTGGATGTTGGAATAATGTATGTATTTTTTTTTATTACATAAAATGGAGAGTGTTTCCTAACTATTGAGGAGGGAGTTCTCCAATGTAGATCATGATGCTATGAGAGAGATGGTTAGGGGAACCAACAATGGTTGGTATGACCCCCCACCAGACCAATACCTTACTAGATTTACATTAATTAGACCCAGAACAGTCCTATGAACTAGAAATAAGTTAGCAGTCAGGCTGGTAGTTCGGAAGTCCTCATCAAGAGTTAATGAGGAGATGGGTAGAGTACCATCTAAAAGACTTCTTGGCATGACAACGAACTAGGGATTTGGAACCAAGCAATCTTGATAAGGAAGGAAAGAAAAGAAAGGAATTTGTGGGTAGAGAGGATTGCAAAGAATAGGAGTCGAGAGACCATTCTTCCAAAAATGAAGAGAGTATGCAACTCTCTAGTTCTCAAGAGAACTAAAAAACAAGCTTGTTATGGGTGCAAGAACCTGCTGGAATCATTTTCAGTCCAAGATGATAAACAGGGTTGCAGAGAATCTGAGTGAATTTGGAAGAACTCATTGTAGGCCCCCTTGCTTGGTAGAGAGAAAACCATTTCTCCAAGTTCCTGTGGGAGGAGAAGAGTAACCTTTGTTCCTGGATATCGATGAACAAGAAGGAAGAGTCTCTCTCAGAGCATCATGGTCTAAACAGGGGGTGGCTAGCAGTAAATTTGTTCAGGAGTGGTCATGCCTATGGTTGGGTGGAAACAGGCACCCCTCTCAGCAGTTGCATCACGATTCAGGTTTCCTGATAAGTATTTTTATACTATGTGTACTAGAATGGAAGTGACGATTGAATGTTTGTGTTTATGATTAAAATTTACATTTTTTGATTCATCATTAGAAATTCTTATTGTTTTTTATGAGCCCCGGTATTTTCATGGTTTATGTTTTCCTCTGCTTAGCAGCGGGAGAACTGTTATACGTGGGTCTGTAAATGAATCCAAGAAAATGTTTATGGTTCTTGTACTAGTAGAGAAATACCTTTCTCTTTTTTAGAACATAAGCTCCATGAAAGGGAGATGCTCCCTTCAAGCCGGTCGTCCAAGAGACCATAGGCTCATGCCTATGACCTTAACCAAATCATGGTTAAGAATTGGGTGCGCATCCCTGATACCTGTCAAAGGATCCATATGACCAAGACCTCGGAACCCTTTGCTAGATTCAAAAGGAGCTAAGCTAGTTTGGCTTCGGAACTCCCGGAGTTTGGAGCTCCAGGATGCTATGAATTTACAACCTCTGAAACCAATTGAAGGTAACCTGCTGGTTCGGTCACCATCAAGGTTGACTGACATCTAGTGGTTTCCTTAACCATGACCGTAGGATATGTCCCACCGTTAAACCATGACCCACTTACCAGTTGTGAAATAACTTGGGTCGTAGATCCGAGGACACTTGGGATCTCCCATGAACGTTGGATCTATGTTGTGGTCAGTCCAACATTGATTACTTTGGGAGAACAGAGGTGTCATAACACCAAAACCCTTGAATGAAGGATTTGCAAATTAATGTGATCCATGGATCTGGGGATTCTGTTGAGAACCCCTCCCAACCATTCGATCAACCAATGGAAGGATTTGGGTATGGCACTTCGGAGAATTCCTACTCTGGGAGAAAAGGAGCATTAAGTGGGTAGAAACCTTGAACGTTGAACTCGTGAAGTGATGAGAGTCATAGATCTGAGGACACTTCGGGACCTTTCATGGTCGTTGGATCTAAGTCGCGGTCAATCCAGCATTGACCACTCTGGGAGAAAGGGAGTGTTAAAAAAGTAGAACCCCCAAACTCCAAAGTTGCGAAGTGATGAGGACCGTTGATTCGAGGATCATATAGATCCCTTCTGACTGTTGGATCTAGACCCTGGTTAGCCCGGTGCTGACCACTCTAGAAGTACAAAGGAAATCACACATCGGATCCCCCGAACGTCAAAGCTGTGAAGAAACTGAGGCCGTATATCTATGTATCTATGTGGACTTATCTTGACCATGGAATATAAGGGGCATTGGAAGGTTGTTGGTTCAGAGTGACGTGGCACATTGACATCACCCAGGGTGACATGGACCCACGTTTGATGTGCCATGTGTCACCTTGATTTTTAATTTTCACAGACCCTATATTCCCATTAGAATGTGACACGTGTCACCCATTGATGGGGCCACTTTTCATCTCTTCCTTACCATGTGTCATCCCCCCCATCGAACATGCTCACTTGGCCTAATAGCGGGTGGAGTACTTGAGACACTCGGAGTTTGAGACTTCAGGAAAGTTGAGATGCTTGGACGTTGGGGTTAATTTAGCCAAAGGACGATATGCACTTGTCCTTGCCTATGCATTTCGTGTGCCATCACGTGTAAGGATGGACCTTTGGGAGTTCGAGGTTTTGGAACTCCGAAGGCTTGGGTGTAGCATCTTATATGAGTCGAAAGGGATGAATTCCGGAGCCACATGGAAATATTTCGAAGTCTCAGGATTTCGGATGATATGCACGCATAAAGGAAAAGTGACGTTCAACACCGAACGTCGAATTCCCTAAATCTATGTGTTAAACAAGGATGAAGTTCCCCCATTGAATTTAATGGTGGATGGATTCCCACCATAGATGCAGGAGCATTGGGGAACTCTGGGACTTCGGGAACTTGGCATGGTATGAATGAGACGGACCCATGTGGGCGCCACCTGGCCCTTGACCAATAATGCCTGAAGAAATTTGGAAGGGTGTAACTCTCAATCCAGAACTCGGAATTGAGCAAGGTAGCAGTTGTTAGATAGCTCTTGATGAGCAAAATAGGATGGAGATATAGAAAAGAGGATATGTCTTTGAGTAGGAGTGAAACTTTGATGCCCCATCCCTAAAAAGGGTACTTAGGGGTCGGGTGTGTTACAAATTGGTATCAGAGCGGGCAACAACACTTAGCTTACTTGGGCTCATGAACGAGTTGCATAAAAACCTTATTAGAAAACTCTTAAGGGGGAAACACCCTATCTTACCCCATTCATAAGAAAATTATATAAACCATTTTTGAAGAGAGGAATGAAACTTCTTGTTGTTGTTATATGTTTTGGAAAATTTTAACTGTCTGTTGTTCATAAACTAGTAGATAATTAACTAACAGAAAAAAAATTATCAACACTCAAGTAGTCAGTGGATAGCAAGAAAACTGCAGCATAAAGGATGGTGACACACCATGAGTTGGGGGAAAACTCCCACAATAGAGAGGAAGAATCTGATGAGAGGAGGGAGGTGGAAACCCCTCCAGATTTGGATGAAACTGTAAGAATCCTTAAGGCATAATTACAGAGTTGTAAGGTTGAAAATGAAAGGTTGATAAAAGAACAGGAAAAGAAAACTGAAATTAACGTAGTCCTACTGAAAATCCTATCATATATAAAAAGGTGGTTGCAACATGGACCAACAACCAGTCATGTGGACAGACATCATACTAAGAAAACTCCAATTCCACCTGAGATACAAAATCATGGTCTTGAAAGTGGCCACACAAGGAGGAGCACTTCAAAGAAGTCCCAACATGGAGCCAAGAGACACTCAATGGAATAATCATCTAGTGAGGAAACTGACAACTCTAAGGAATCTTCTAGTAGAAAAACTAGTTCACATTCCTAGAGGAGAAGAAAGAAGAGGAAACATTCGAAGAGCCATGACCCTGAAGAGATTAATCAATCCAAACCACCCACTTTTGATGGAGAAATTAAAAAGGGGGAAGAAGAAAAATTTTGACTACTAGGCTTGAAGAAGTACTTCAGAGTCCATGACTACTCTAAAAACTTGAAAGCTCAAATAGCCATTTTCAACGTGAATGGAAAGGCCTACATTTGGTGGGAGGACCTTAGGAATGTGAAAGGAATCCATGAAAAGGACTTGTCATGGAAACAATTAGAGAAATACTTCAAGAAGAAGTATTTGTTAGAGACATACTTTGATGGGAAGACCAAGGAGTTCTATGAACTCAAGCTGGGAAACCTCACAATAGATGAGTATATCAACAAATTTCTTGAGTTGATAAGGTGTATTCCATACATAAAGGATGAAAAGGTAAAGATTCAATGATTTATAAGTGGACTGCCTCAGTACTTCCAGGACAGAATTGAATTTGATGAGCCAAAGACTTTAGAAGACACTATCTGAAAGGCAAGGTATTGCTATGAGAAATTCAAGAGTAAGACAGAACCTCATGAGGACTGAAAGAAAAAAAGTAATTCAGGATTCAAAAGGAAGGGGTTTAAATCCTCAAGATTTAATAACCATGGAAAAATTACTAAGATGATCCTTCCTTTTAAAAGTGTATATCAGCAGGATTTCCCATCTCAGAGTGGTAATAAACCCTTTGGAGTAGCCCTAGGTAAGACTGATAACACAAAGAGAGAACCCTTGAAATTTTGGGGTTGTGGAAAAGAACATATTTTGAGGGACTGCCCACATAGGCAACAGAATAATAGGAGGGTCTACAACATCTAGGAGTCTACCACAGTCAAAGATTTGGCTAGGATCATGCCACAAATTTATCCATCCTTGGATAATAGACAAGATGACCACCAAGCCTCAGTGGTGGAGATGGAAGGTATGATTGCCAACCATCTAGTTTACATTTTAATTGACCCTAGTTCTAATATGAGTTATGTTTCTCCTCAAACTGTTGAGAAATGTAAATTGGAGCAAGTTAAACATGTTAAATCATGGATGTTACAACTAGCCACTGGAACCAAAAGAAAGGTAACAGAGGTCATACCAGCATGCCAATTCTTTATGAATGGATTACCCACCCAAGCAACCCTAAACATGCTCCCTTTATGATCATATGACCTGTTGATTGGCATGGACTGGTTGTCTTCCCATAAAACCAAGTTGGATTGTTACAATAAAACATTGGAGTGTGAATATGAAGGGAGGAAAATAACCTTACAAGTGATTCAAAAACATGTCTCAATGAGACAAATATCATCCCTTCAAGTGAAGAAGTATTGTAGAAAAGAATGTCCTTTGTATGCAATACAAGTGTTGAACTCTATTGACAACAATAAACCAAGCCTAGAGGACCATCCCATATTAAGAGAGTATAAAGATGTATTTTTAGAAGAGGTACCAGGTCTACCTCCTGTAACACCCATGTTTCCCCCAACTTGTAATTAATCAGTAATTATGATCATCATGCTATGGCATGGGAACAATGTCAATGTATTATTATTTATATTTCCAATAACTGACTTTGGGGGTGAAGCCTCGAAGTACTGGCCATGATATCACTAGAGTAAAGGGTGAGGAAACTGTAGATAGGTTTCATTATGTCAAAATGACCCAAACTCTCTCTGTTGAAATAATAAGCCTCATATGGAATCCAAGGAAGAATCATTTAATGAAAGAGCGACTGGTGGTTGAACAATCAACTACCCCCATGAATGGAAGCATGGAGGGTCTAACTGAGGAGACAGAAGACTGCCAACCCAAAGTACCACAGGGTGCAGTTTTTCTAGAGGCCCGGACTTGCCCGAGTTTTCCTCTGACAGAAGGAATGGGACAGGTCCATAACCTTCTTGGGGAGGAAAAAGGCATGCAAAAATACACACATAGAAAAAAAAGAAAGAGACCATTCCCATAGGGGGCGTGCAATCCATATATGCTAAGAGGAATAAAGGAAAGGATAAGTTGTTCTCATCAATGGCGAGAACCCAGAAATACTTGACCTGAGCAGAGGATCGTGAGATTGATGCTGAGGGAGCATCTGATAAACTTCGCAGAGGTTGTGATAGAGAAATAATATCTAAGAAACTATAATAATTTCCCTAGTGATATCATGGCTTGGCACAGGGGTGGAAAGAGCACTAAGAATGAATGCCTCTGAGCCTACAATTGGGTGGAGAGGCTAACAACCATAGTTAGTTGATCGGTAATCGACTGTAATAGATAACTATTTCATTTAGCCTCTGCACTTGGATTGAAATGGATGTTTTGAATGTCTGAGTTTGCTTATCTCTGGGTTAATTGGGTAATGTTATGTTATTTATTTTCAGAGTCACATGCATGTGTGTGTATTTCATGGTTGAAGGAATGAACCTTTGATATTCTATAAGTTTCAAATTATTTCTCTTCTGAATCCCTGGTGCAAGGAGTACACATGTACTCATATGGGTATAAAATCTTGAAGGAGAGGCCCATGCAAAGTGTGCACGGGGCCAATGCTTAGTGAAGTGTTAAAAGAATCTTGAGGTGAGCGAGTGCAATGAGTGTGAGGGATATTTTCCTAAGTCTCAAGCTTAGGAAAGATAGTGAAATTTAGCTCTCGAAAGGGAGGATCCCTTTGTTTGGAGGACGAGTGGACGAGATTCATTCGGGAGGAGCCAAAGTCTTTCACGACCATTGGATTTGGAGAAGAAGTGTAGGTGTTAACCCCTCAAGTCCTTTGAACTTCGTGAGTTCACAGAATTTTGTGTGTTCATCGCAAAGGAGGTGAATTCTCTGAAGTCCCAGAGCTCAAAGTTAATCTAGATCATCCGTAGTAGAGGGACGTGTGTCTGTAGATCAACGGTTATCTATAATTTTGGTTATCCGACAAAAAAAAATGAAGTGAAATCGCAAGAGTGTGCAAGTCTTGCGAAGCTCTGAAGGCCGGAGCAATTCCTTTCCATGGCACCAGGTGCACATGGCAACAGATCGAGTGTGGTTCAGAGTTCGGTGCTCCGGAAAATATGAGTAGTGTTGCATTTTGGGTCAGGAAATCCTGAAAGTCGTAGTAGATATTGACCGCTCATTATTGAGGACATGTGGACCGTTGATCAAGGTCCTTCGTGTGTTTAGAGTTCAAAACTCCGGAAGGAAGTGTGGTACAAGACATGGAAAGCTCTGGAGTCGGGAGCCCGGAGAAGACATAGGTCGTCGATCTAAGGATCCTTCGAGATCCCTCTCGACCGTTTGATTATAGGGACATGCGTATCACATCAAAATCACATGGGGTTCCACGTGTCAAGCAATGGTAATGGCATGTGTGGTGGCCTCATAACATAGTAAGGAGGTTTTGGTAACCCGAGGTAGGTACCATGTATTTTTCCAGTAGGTTTTGGGTTGACAGGTGTCCCTCTAGGAGTGGTTGAAAATTGAAACCTAGGGACCTTGGAGCTAGGTTTGTGAGCCATTGATCTGTGGAGTCCGTTGAGAACCCCTCTCAATCGTCCGATCAACCAGTATAAGGACTTGTGTATAGCACTCCATTGAAGTCCTACTCTGAGGGAAAATGAGTGTGGAGAAGGTAGAACCCCCGCACGCTGAAATTACAAAGTAACAGAGGTCATAGATATTTGGATCTACGTGGACACACCTCGACCTTGATATCTAAGAGGCATTGGAAATTTGTCATTCCGGAGTGATGTGGCACACTGACATCACCCAAGGTGACGTGGATTCATGTTTGACATGCTACGTGTCACCTTGATTTGTGTGTTGATTTTTGTGTTTCATAGGCATTATATTCCAATTGGAACGTGACACGTTCTTACACATTATTTTGGTCACTCTGATGATGACCCCATAAGCATGTCTTCAGGCTTCCAAAACAATCTTCCCCTACAAAGCACATTTTTAGAATGACGTTGCAGGCTAGTACACGGTGCAGAAATCAAGGATTTTTACAGGCTGCTCTATGCCTGGCCTGCGGGATTTCCGCATGCTACTATATAGGCAGGGTGCGGAAACACTTGAAGATAAGAAAAGGAAGAAGTTTCTAGAAGGAGAATCTTCTAGAATGTGAGGTGGCGTCCATATGGTTGTGATCTTATTGGATTTTATGATTTGGTGGGATCATCCTCATCCTAGTAACCACTTCATCTTCTCCTATATAATAATGGATTTCTCATGGAAAAGGTTAAGCAAGGTCAAGCAAGATTGAGAAAAGAATAGACTGAAGACTATGTGAAGAATCCTAATACAATTGTTGCTTGAGGCCTCCAATTGTCCATCAAGCTTTGTGGATTATCTTCATGCAAATTCGAAGCAAGTGTATGTGTGTGTTGGAACAAAGGACCATCGAAAGGGAACTTGCGACATCAAGGCACTCTGGTTGTATCTTCCACTTTTACTTAATATGATACAGCGACATGTTTATTTACCATAAAATCATTAGTGTTTTATTACATGACTCCTTGATCACATGTTTAGGTTTCCATTGAATCTATAATTGTTTCTTTCACTTTGGTTGGTTTGTGTCATTGCAGATCTGATCTCACAAAGAACATTGGAGTGAAGCAAGGACAACAGAGATAAAGAGAAGCGATATATAAAGGTATGTCATATACTCCTTCTTTGGTGATAAATTCAATGGTAGCAACCTAGGGAAAGCGTCATGCCCTGTTTTGTTTTGTTCTAGATCTAGGTGGATCTAGGAATATTAGTTTATGTCTGCATTCATCGATTTATCCAATAAAAAAATTGGCGACTCCACTGGGGATATGACTTGATTGTGGTTTTTTGTTGGCCATTTTCTCTTTACCTATTCTTTTCATTTGAAATCAGTCTCTGAGTCTGTGGGAGATCCATTCAGACTCTCTGTATTTAAAAATCCACTTAGATCCTTTGCCCTTTTCTCAAAATTTCTTGATTTACAAACACCTTTGCACTATACCTTATACATAGCATGCGGAAACCTCAAATTTCCGCACCCTGGTTGTTTGCTTCAGTGCGGGATTTCCACACCCTATCTGTTTTTGTCCTGCGGAAACCATTCATTTCCGCACTGTGATATGCTATCAGCCTATGGCAGCATCTGTGAATTTTTTTTTGAGTTGGGTCTTAGCCTCTCTTGATGCCTAGTTTTTGCTTTAACCAACTGGAAAGGATTTTTAATGCTGACATATGACTTTTTTCTAAACATTTGACTTGTTGTTGATTGGTTTTCAGAGATCGAACACCTCTCTTAATCATTTTCCAATTTTCATTTTTTATTTTTAACAAGGGTATAATCTCTGAGCTTGTATCTGAGTGCTTGTTTGATTAAAAATCTTGGATTGGATTTGAAATTTTGGATTGACTACGTATTTTGGATTGCTTGATGATTGAGAAGTTGTCTCTTCATTTGCATTTGAGGAAATACTTTCTCACCATTTTTTATTTTTGTCTTCATTGAAAGTTCGATTTGGGTGCTTGTTGAAGGTATAGATTTTCTTGGATTTCTTGTCTTTTCTCTGCCATGCCCTTGGTCTGATCTTAGAAAGGAAAACTTTGAAGTTATCCATTCGTTTGAATAAACATATATAAGAAAATTTATTGCATTTAAGAGAAGAGAACATTGAAGAACTTCATTGTTCATTGGTTGTTTGAAATTGTGTTCATTTAAAAGAAAAAGGAAGTATATTTTGTAGTTTACATTATTCCGGAAACACCTCCCCCCTATTGTAGATAGAATTCATTGAATGAAAATTTGCATCATTCATTTATATTTTCATATTATTGGGTCAAGGTCTTACACAACATCGGTTTCATTCCTGTCTCCTTCTTGAGTAACAACAGCTTTTAAAAATATTGTGAAAATCTAAAATTTAACTAGTAATTTTTTCTAGGGATCTTTTACACAAACATTAGCTAGGCTAGAGCTTTGGAATAGGCAGTGAGACACACTCTCCAAACAAAAAAACACACAATAGCATCTTGTGCTAGGGAGTGTAAAATTCCATTTGCAACATTTTGTCCTGGGAAGCCCTTCTCACACAAGGGTAAAACCTGAGGTCACATTGATATTAGCAGAGTTACTCACCCTGCTTTGTTGGTCTTGGTGTAGAGATTGTGCATATTATGGGGGTCGCTTGAAGGTATACCCACAATGATGAGTGGAATCCTCTCAAGTTTATTTTGGGCTACATACCCTGCCCTTGCTTGTGGATTGGACTGTCGACTGTCTCCCCAAGAATCATTGTTGTTTTTGGTAGCCTTAGTTTCCTATATTCTTAGGGTCTTACACAAGGTGACTGTGGAGGGGAAATTCTTCACGGTACCTGGAATCGATGTTGGCCAGACTCACTAAGGCTCCTTGGAGGGTATACCCATGATTATGTGTGGGATCTTGCACCAAGGTGTAAGTCCGTTAAGCAGGTCATCAACGTAAATTTTCCACCCTAGCCTAGCCCCTTCTTGTTTTGACTTCACGACGTTGGATTTCATCACCAACTAGTGACTTCAGAACAAGAAGGTTTTGTTTGCTTGGTTTTGATTCCTAGATTCTACTAGCGAGTGTTGTATGTTTACATAGTTTTCCATAGAATTTTTTCATAAAATTTTCAGTTCGGCCAACATTGACCCTCCACATCATTCACGTAGGATGAAAGGACTACCTCCAGAAGATATGAAAGTTTTCCAACCCTTTCTCCCTAATCCACTAAAGGACTCTCCTCAACAGAGTGAGATCCAGGACCACATACCTTCCCAAGCGGAGAGAACTGACTCTTTAGAAAGTTTTTGAATTGTTTCTGATTCTTTGAACGCTTTCCGCTTACCTCCTGGATATGAGAGACGTATTCTCTGACTAAACTCGTCCAAAGAACTTTTTGTTGACACTTCTGGAATACCAACTGAAGTCCTTACTGGCCTTGAAAACAAGGATCCTTTTTGGACCACTGACATATCTCAAACTCTGACTTCTAGATGGAACCCTCCTGGCTCAGAGGCAGAAGCTGAGATACCTGTCGTTTCTGAACCACCCGAAACATATAATATGTTTACGATACCTTTAGATCATTTTAACAGTACAACTTGTTATTTCTTCGTTGGTTCAGAGGCTGGTCCTAGATAAACTATCCCTGTTCAAGAGGCCTATTCCACAATGGTCCCAAACACTACGATTATCCCCATCGGGAACACGGTGGCTAGAAAACCTCATATTGGTACACCACGTTCATCTAGACAAATATCATCACTCCCTCTTGGGTATAATGCCTTGAATGCTTCTATCCCCATTCCTAACCAAGTTCCATCTGGAGCTTCTGGAGTCTTTACTCCTCCTGGGTATAATGTTGCTTATGGTTCTATTCTGACACCATCCCAGTTCCTCTTCGGAGGGTCTAATACACCTTTTATAGGAGGATTCGGACCTAGTGGCTCTACTACCTTTGGAATTTCCACTCCGTTATTCACTTCTAGTTATCATATTCCTATTGGGGGATAGTATAACCCAGGGGGGAAAACTCAATTTTGAGGTCAAACCTGAATTGGGGCGTCATCCTCACCTGGAGGACAATCCCTACTCGGAGGATATAATCCACAATATGGACAGAACATCCCCGGATCACTAGCCCAGTACTGGAATCTTCTTATTTAAGGAAATCCACAATCATCTAGGGGGAAACAACCTTAGGTTAGCTCTTTTATACCCCCTAGTTCGGGCCAGTCATACCTTGGTTCTTCCAATCCCATTTGGGGTTTGAACATTCAACCTAGTGTCCCTCCACAAGGGACCATCCCCAATCAGTACAACCCTACGGCCTACCTGCCCCTGCACACACGCCCGAATATGTTAGGACCTTCCCTCACATACAAACTGCTTATGGTCCTACTGGTCTACCGACGGGACTACCTCCCCAAAGTTACCAGTATCCTCCTGTGAATAGACAATTACCTTTTTTAGCCACCTTGGATCTACATGATTTGTCTAGAATCTTGAATGATCCTATCCTACATTCTTCCCACTGGCCCGTGATACTGTCCAAATTACCGTCTGACATCCAAAAATTCGACGGTAAATCGAGAGAGGATCTGAACAACTATGTCATGACTTTCCACCTTTGGTGTTTATCCAACTCTTTGATGGATGATTCTATTCGGTTATGACTCTTCCAATGAACTCTCACAGGTTCGGCTGCAAAGTGGTATATAGAACTACCACGAGGTTTCTTCACTGACTCTAATACCCTAGCCATGGTTTTCCTTACGCACTACCAATTACCAATCCATTATGAAACAGGAACCGAGATCCTAAGTTCCTTCAAACAAACTAAAGCCACTCACATCTCTGATCGCATTCATGAGTGGAGACGAAGACGACGTTTGATCAAACTCGATCTTCCCGATCATTTATTGGCGGAGTGGTTCACGAAATCATTCGTGAATAAGATCTCTTGTGATATTTCCATGGGTTGCGTTGTCACCAAAGAATAGGCTATCAGTCGCGCTTAGTACCTTGACCTTGTTTATTCACAGACAGGTACTCTTTACGACTTACTCCCCGATGCACCTTGCCCTTCTACTACTGTTACTTCAACTACCCTTGTTGCCTCTCATGTGGTTGACGGTGTGATTGGCACTTTCCATGATTAAACTCAAAATACACAAGCCTCTCCCACCAACCCCAAGTCCAATGCTTCTAATGTTCAAAATGCTCTGTCTCCTACTCCTCCCATCGGCAAAACTTCTGAGGTTAACTCTGTTCAATCTACCCCTGACGGAAAGAATAAATCTAAAAAGGGAAGGGTAAGAATAAGGAGGACAAAAATAACCTGTAGTATGAGAAAACCAAAACCCAACCTGTTGATGATAAGGATAAGCACAAACCCTAATACCCTTTCTTTATCTGTGGTGACAATCACTATACGAAAGATTGTCCAAGATGGGCCAAGGTTACTAAGTTCCTCCAAGGGACCCCGAAACCTCCCACACCTACCATTTTGTCTCAACCTTTCCCTTCTCAACAGAAGGACCAACTAGTCATCCATGACCAACCATCTCCCTCCACTACTTCTTATGTACTCATGTGTACTGGTGATTCCAGAAATAATGACATTACATTAACCACTCGAGCCAAAGATTATTCTTCCTCAAAGGAGAAGGTTGATGATATACCACCTTCATTGGTTCAACAACCTTCTTCAACTTCACCTTCCAATGGTCCTCTTCATCTCGAATGACCAAGTCTCGATACAGTTCTTCACCCTACCCCAAAGGGTGTTGTTCAAAAGTCTGCTTCAACCCCCATGCACGTGCTACTCAGAACTATAGTATTGTAGAAGATCTGGTGCAAGCACCTTCTGCGATGTTGGATCTCGAAGTCCTTCAAAGTTGCCCTACTCAATGGAAGGTTCTACTAAAGGCTATCAGTGGAATTGATCCTACGGATACAAATTTGATAATTTTTTACCTCAAAGATCACATTCCGAGACTCCCCCCTCAACTAGCATTCCAAATACAAGTTGTTGTCTCCAACAAGAACATCTGTAGGACTGTTATTGATGACGGTGCCTCCACGTGTGTAATGTTTGTTGCCTATTGGAAATCCATCAACTCTCCTCCTCTTATTGAATCACATAACATGCTTAAAGCCTTCAATGGTTCTGGATTTAAACCCTACAGTGTACTTATTGCGTTGTATATTACATTGGAAGGAAAATCGGTCAACGTTGAAGTTGAGGTATTTGATTCACCTCTCGATTATAACCTCTTACTTGGTCATAGCTGGATTGACGCGATGTGCATCATTGTTTCTACTCTTTTTCATGTTTTACGTTTTCCACATCAGGGAAACATCATCACTGTCGACCAACTAGCCTTTTTCAACTCTGACACATGTACTAGCAACATCCCTTTTATCGCAAAGACACCTCTTGTGTATGAGAACGTTGGTGTGGGCCTACTTAAAGATTCCACTCTGATGGGCATGTTCCCGATCCCACCTCTCGATGTTCCACCTCCTTTGGTTGCCTCGAACAACATGATTTCCACCTCGGTTCGCCAAACTCACCCATATTCCGACCCGTGGATCATACCCAAACCTGGTGATTATCCTCACTACGGCAACCAAATGCCTTTAAGTTCGATTGAATCTTCCTATCAAGCCATTCAATCGGAAACCCTTTCCACCCCTCTCTTGGTGATTCGTCTCCTGACCCCTTCCACGCCATTTTTCCCACAGACAAGATGATTATGTCGGTTATGTCGATGGAAGATACCCCTTGGGATGATGGACATCATCGTTCCATTATCTTCCTCGAACAACACACCATTGAGAGTTACCAACGGATCTCGACCCTGTCAACTGTTGTTGTCATTTCCTACATTTCCGAGACATCACACGATGTGTTATATGAAGGGAACTTAACTAATATTTCACCCACCATCCCCCTCGACATATCCGTTAAACCTGGAGTTGTTGAAAATTTTCACATCGGAGCTTTGTGCTCTACTGACAAGGTTGTCACCTATAAATCACTTTTCCAAAGTTTCATGACATATTCGCTTGGAGATATGAAGAAATGTCGGGTATTGACCATGATATCATTGTCCATGAAATTAAGATGTACCTGGGTGCTAGACCCGTCCGACAGAGACTTCGTCTTGTCCACCTCCGTAAAGCAGCTGTTATTAATCTTGAAGTCAAAAAACTTCTTAAAGTTGGCTTTATTTATCCTGTGGATTTAACTGATTGGCTATCCAATCTCATTCCTGTCAACAAGAAACAAGGTACGATCTATTTATGTGTCGATTATAGGGATATAAATAAAGCTTGTCCTAAGGACAACTTTCCCACCCCCTTCATTGACCAGATCGTCGACGATTACACCAAGAGTGAAATATTCTCTTTAATGGACGGTTTCTCCGACTATAATTAAATAAACATCTTTCCCGTGGATCAACACAAAACCACTTTTATTTGTCCTCGGGGCACCTTTTCCTATCGGAAACTACCCTTCGGTTTAAAGAACGCCGATGCGACTTTTTAATGTGTTATGTCTTATGCTTTTCATGATATTAAGCACATCGTACAACCATATCTAGATGACCTATCGGTGCATTCCATCCATCGTAGTGACCATCAGGCACACCTCTGAGCCATTTTCCTTCGTTGTCGGTTCTATCGTATACGCTTCAACCCACACAAATGTGTTTTATGTGTGGAGTTCAACCGACTTCTAGGTTTTATCATGTCATGTCAAGGGATCAGGGTCGATCCTTTGAAGGTCGAGGAGATCCTCAATATCCCTTCTCCTTCTTCACTTCGCCAGCTTCAAAGTTTGCAAGGGAAGGCAAACTTTTTATGTCGTTTCATCCTGAACTATGCTCAATTAACGCTTGGATTTACTCGGCTGCTAAAGAAAGGTTCTGAGTTTGTATGGGATTCCATCGCCAACAAAGCTTTCAAAGCTTTGAAACTGACTTTAACGCGTACCCCATTACTTTTCCCACTCAATTATAGTCAAGATTACTTACTTTATCTCGTTTCTTCGTACTCTACCATCATCATGGTTATATTCCAATAATATGATTCACATGACGAACATGTCATTTATTATTTGAGTCGGAGTCTCACGACTACCGAAGCCAAATACTTACATGTTGAAAAACTAGCCTTGGCAGCTATTCAAGTTGTCCAACATTTCCATCACTATATCTTACTATGCAAGACCACTGTAATTTCTGATTGCAACCCCATGCAACACATTCTTACACGACAATTGCTAGGGGGAAAATACTCCAAATGGAAAGTAATTCTCCAGGAGTTTGACTTAGAATTCGAACGCGCTAAGTCTAGGAAATCCTTGGTGTTTGTCGAACTAATATGTGACCTTCCCTGCACTGAGACAGAGAATGTAGCAGAGGATTCTTTACCCGACAAATCCCTTTTTATGATCAGTTCTAATGACCTTTGGTATGGGGATATCATTATCTATCTCCAAACTCAGACTTTCCGGCCCGATTTGTCTAGCACTGATTGTCATCGCATACGTTACCAAGCTCGTCAGTACATTATCCTCGATGACACTCTTTATCGTCGTGGGGTTGAATCCATTTTTCAACGATGTTTCACCTATGATGAAGCCGAGAAAGCTTTGAATGATTGCCACTATGGAGCATGTGGTGGTCACATGTCTAGGTATGCTACTGCCCAAAAATATCTTACGAGCAGGGTATTTTTGGCCTTCTTTATTCAAAGATTGTATCATTTTCATCCAAAAATTCCATGCTTTCCAAACATACAATAAAAAAATAAGATCACACCCCACTCCCTTACACCCTGTAGTTTTTGTTGGACCTTTCACGAAATGGGGCATTGATTTCATGACCTGTAACCCTCACTCGGTCGGGGGGCATGGATACATTATCGTAGCCATGGATTATTTCACCAGATAGGCTGAGGCGATGCCTACTTTCAAAAATACTGGGAAAACTGCAACCCTTTTCATATTTAATCATATTATTACTAGATTCAAAATCCCACAAGCTATCGTTACTGATCACGGTAGCCATTTTCGAAACTTTATGATGTCTGAACTTACCGACAAGTTGGGTCTTCGGCATGAAAAATCAACCTCCTACTATCCACAGGTCAATGGCCATGTTGAAGCAATAAATAAAATCATTATCACTATTCTTCATCAGATAGTAGAAATCCATAAGACCACCTGGCACAGGATGTTGTTTTCGGCATTATGGGCCTATTGGATGTCTCTGAAGTCTGCTACAGGATTTACCCCCTTTCAACTAGTCTACGGCATTGAAGTTGTTCTCTCAATTGAATGTGAAATACCATCCTTGAAGCTATCCATCGAAATTCTCCCAAACACCTCTATCGAAGAGTAACATCTATTTTATCTTATGCAATTAGATGAGACCCAGCGTGATGCCACCCTGGTTATTGAAACCCAGAAGAAACGTGTAAAATCCCAATATGACAAACATGTCAAGCCGTGTGTTTTCTCTAAGGGAGATCTAGTTCTCCTCTATGAACAAGATCGTGATCTGCTAGGAGCTGGATAATTTGAAGCTATATGGCATGGTCCATATATCTTCAAAGGAGTGTTAGAGAAGGGAGCTTATGAATTAGTATATTATGATGGAATTCCTTTGAGTGAACCCAGAAATGGTCTTTACTTAAAGAAGTACTATGCTTAGACTGTCTTTGCATGAGTGCTTGTACTTTTACTGTACCATACTCTTGTGTGTTACTTTTGTGTGTTTTTCATTATTTGGTTTCGACCCCCAATTTCTTACCTTGTGTTGTGCTTGGTTTCCAGATGTCGACGTCTTCTCTACCCTATATTGGCTTCACCGATGGTGCTAGCTGTAGTACTCATAACCTAGCTTCTGTTGCTTGGGCAATCTATGCACCCACCAACAAACTTATCAATTTACAAGGTGTTTGCCTCAGTCATGCAACCAATAATATCGTAGAATATAGCACAGTCATTGAATTATTGACCGTTTCTATCTCACTTGCGATTCGTCACTTTGTTGTATGACTTGATTCAGAGCTAGTAGTACTCCAGTTAAGTAATGTCTACACTATCTGAAGTCCTACTTTGTTACGGGTATATCTACAAATTCGTCTCTTGGAACATTATTTTGATTATATTGAATATCAACACATTCCTAGATGTCTAAATACATTAACTAATGCTCTAGCTAATTATGTGTAGGACATACATTTGAGACATTTATATTTTCAATCACACATTACACATTGTATATAAAAGCAGAGTAAGTCAGTAGAAGCCTCGTGTATATATAATGAAAATGTTTTACAAAAAGTGTTTTCCATCCGAGGACCAAAATATCAAAATATAGAGCCCATGGATCCTACAAAATAGCATCATAGATGTCACTCGAAATAGTATCATGGATGTCACTCGCGATAGCACACTACTGCCCATGCTCCCCGGTGAAGTAACCTACTAAGTGAGTCGAACACGCCTACATTATGGCGTTGATAACGCCTCGGGACCTCCTCAATTGACATGTCGGGGATGTCTGTCGTCAAGCCTTCTAAGTTCTGCTCCATCTCCTCGTAGTCGTCGGCATCCCACCCTACTACCACACGTGCCTCTCCTCACCTCTGAATCATAGATGTGCCCAAAGTTTGATGGGCCCTACATCTGCATAGTCAAAAGTCTTTGTTTAGTCTTTAGATCAAAACCACAAAAACATTATAAAGAACAAAATATATTTCTTACCTAGATCTCCCCAATGAAATACTTCATGGAGAACCAAGTCAAGATCACCCCGAAAGTCCAGGTTGGCATACACATAATCATCAATCATCAAGATTTGGGGCCTTAACCAATCAAAAAATGCATCATTGTACTTGATTATAGGGCCCGCTATGTGTCGTGCCATAAGGTCACACCACCGTTTCATTCTTGGATCTCGTGGGGCTGGTATTCCCCACTCTACCTATAGCCGCAAATGAGGAACTCTTTCTAAGAAGAAATATACCAAAATGGACCCATACCCAAACTGCTTTAGATATCCTCTCTTTCTTTTAGTGAGTTGTGTCTTCATACTGCGGGGCACACTGTCACACCAATTGAATACTTGAGGTTTCAGACATTCAATGGCATATTGAAAATAACTCTAGAGTGTCATGTGTGGCGACGCGCTTCCTACCATATATGCAATGGTAAAGAGGATGGTTCTGAGATTCAGATCCCACACACCTCAGATAGCCACTTTACCTTTGCACCTTTCGGCATCCGGTTCACAATGTCGATGGATATACTCACTCATCGGCAAGACACCACCTCGACCCCCTGTTAGAGACACCCGTGCCCCACGATGGGATAGCCCCATCAGAAAGTAAATATCCTCAATGTCTAAGGAAAGGACATGGACACCCACGTGAAATACTTGTTATTTTGCATCCCACATATGGAACAACTACTCTAATAGTCTTCGTTGGGCTCTCATGCCCTGGACTTTGAAAAATTTAATAGGCCACATTGCCGAAGGGCATCAATGGTTATTGGATCATTCAAATCCATAGAGTCGTCATCTTCATGCTCATGTTCTCTCCATTCCACCATTTTTTCAATCAAACACCTTCATGGAAGTAAAAAAGGACAGTTAGCACCTTTATCTAGCCGTTTTGGAATTCTTTTTGGCCCAATGCTTGCTTTTATTTTTTGGTTTTCGGCTGTTGCAATTGAGCTTCAGTTACAATGTGGTATTTCTATAGGCTATCCATTGGGCACCTGTAGAAATCCTTGATTTATGCAGGGCCCGATATTGGCCACCTGCGGTGGCCCTAGCGCATGCCTACCAGCCCAAAAATCGCCCAAAAAATCATCTTTTGACCACCAAAAACACTTTTAAACCATTGAAAAGGAAGAAGATGAAGCACTTATTGTTTTCAAGGAAACCATTCGTCGCTTGATCGCCTGTGCTCCTCGCAATATCCCACTGAAGTAAGGGGTGAAAAAGGGGGTTTTAGGCAAATTCTTGACCAGATACAAATGAAATGGTAAAAAAAAACTCTTACTCTTATTTATTTCATTTTTTACCCTTTTTCGTAATATTTTATATTATATAAATGTGTTTGGTTATAAACCCTCAAAACTAATAGTCTCATGAGTGTATTATTTCTTGTAGGAAGAAGACTAAATTCTTAATTAACGGAGTATGGATCTTTGTTCAGTAATTTGTTTATCTTTGTTACGCCTATCGATACTTTTTAGGGTTTTTTAGTAAAACCTCGAGTTCACTCTTCGTTCGTTCTCGTGCTCGAAAATTTATGAGAACGCAACCGAGTATAATTTTGTCGTCCTTTTGTACTCGTCTTGGTAACATGAAAAATGACACACATGGAGTATCATTTAATCTCTTTTCACACTCCATAAAAACGAAAGGATTGTCGAGCGACCGTGTTCTGTTCACTCTCGTAAAAGTATTTGAATAAAATGTTCAATGGGCGATAGTTTATCAGTTCTTCGGTCTTGTTGAACTATTTTACAAAAAAGGAACTGAGAGAGTTCTCTTTAAAGTGTTTTTCAGACTTTATAAACATGAAAAACCCTCGAGTTTTCTATCTTTGGACTCGTTAAACAAACATTGAAAGACCCACATGGGACCGAACCACTCCTTCTTAGGGTTCGTTAAAAATACTCCAAGGGACTCGTCTGAAGGATGAGCTTACATTACAATCATATGTTATCCTCCTCAATCTTGCGTAAAAATAAAGAAGTACTCGCCAGAAATGGTGGGGGGAAATTTGGGAAAGAAATGTGTTTTTGTACCTGTGTTAATGGCAGTACTAGTCTCTCTTGAACATGACACCCCCTTCATCATTTGAATCTGGGTTGGGAAATCCATTTGTCTGTTGTATAGACTTCATCAAATTCATATCTTGGGTCATCTTTGAGTCAATGCTTCCAAGACAAATGTCGTTTCATTCATATGTTCAAGAGAAGTTCAAACAATCCCTCCTCCGAGTCGGCCATCTACATTGTCATTTATTACCATGTCGGCCTTCTCTGTGTCAGTTTCGAATCATTTTCATACTTTGATCTATCCTTAACCTGTTACTTATTTTGTGTCACTGATGGGGGATACATCAAGGCCCTCCTGTGACAAGTATTTTTCTTGTCGAATTCAACTCATCATCTGGGAACAAGACTTAGAAATCATTTAGTACCTTAGAGCATGCATGCCTCAATGGCAGGTTTCTTCGCTCTCGACAGTAGATTCACATCATCGATTCCTGATCAAGAGATTTCATCGAGTGTTCGACTTCATCTCATTTATTCACATTTTTTGGATTGTACTAAGGTACCTTGGGATTCATTGACATCAATGGTGATTTCCCTCGCACTTGTTAATGGTTTTCATCAATGACCGGTAATCAAGTGGTTTCTACCATGTTCGACTTCAACACCTATAATCGCATGGTTAGATTCGTACTTATGGACGACGGGATTGAAGACCCTGGATCTCATCTTTTTGGCCCAGGTTGCGATGGAGTATTTATGATTTGAATTGACACACAGATCCACTTTGTATGTCTCGTGGTTGTGTCTGAATTTATACTTTCTAATACATAGATCCACGATGTATTTCTGGTGGCTATGTAGAATTTTGATGACATGGATACACAGTGTATAATTGGTGTCTATGCCTTGCATTTATTATTTCAATCACTTGTAATCTGAGCATGGGAATGCCTATGTCAGAAATGGTATAATTCTATGCAGATGCTTGATTGTTTGCGGGTTCCTGATTGGTGCGCTCCTTGTTTTCGACACACACACGCATTTTACAAAGTATTTCGGCTATCACATGTTCCAGCCTCATACTTTGGGGGGCATTCTATTACACATTATTTTGGTCACTCTGATGATGACCCCATAAGCATGTGTTCATGCTTCCAAAACAATCTTTCACATGAGGAAAATGGTTGAGTTCTTCCCCTACAAGGCACATTTTTAGAATGACGTCACAGGCTGAGAGTGGTACATAGTGCAGAAATCAAGGATTTTCATAGGCTACTCTATGCCTAGCCTGCAATATTTCTGCATGTTGCTATATAGGCAGGGTGCGGCAGTGCTTGAAGCTAAGAAAAGGAAGAAGTTTCTAGAAGGAGAATCTTCTAGAATGTGAGGTGGAATCCATATGGTTGTGATCTTACTGGATTTTCTGATTTGGTGGGATCATCCTCATCCTAGTAACCACTTCATCTTCTCCTATATAATAATGGATTTCTCATGGAAAAGGTTAAGCAAGGTCAAGCAAGATTGAGCAAAGAATAGACTGAAGATTGTGTGAACAATCCCAATACAATTGATGCTTGAGGCCTCCATTTGTCCATCAAGCTTTGTGGATTATCTTCATGTAAATTCAGAGCAAGTGTATGTGTGTGTTGGAACAAAGGACCACTGAAAGGGAACTTGTGACATCAAGGCACTTTGGTCGTATCTTCCACTTTTACTTAATATGATACAGTGGCGTGTTTCTTTCCCATAAAATCATTAGTGTTTTATTACATGACTCCTTGATCACATGTTTAGGCTTCCATTGAATCTATAATTGTTTCTTTCACTTTGGTTGGTTTGTGTCATTGCAAATATGATCTCACAAAGAGCACCGGAGTGAAGTAGGGACAACAGAGATAAAGGGAAGTGATATATAAAGGTATGTCATATACTCCTTCTTTGGTGATAAATTCAATGGTAGCAACCTAGGGAAAGCGTCATGCCCTTTCTTGTTTTGTTCTAGATCCAGGTGGATCTAGGGAGATTAGTTTATGTTTGCATTCACCGATTTATCCAATAACACACGTGTCACCCATATATAGGGCCATGTGTCATATATGTTCTCTACCATGTGTCATTCCCTGGTGCGTGGTTGTTTGACCTGATGGCTAATGGTACCTCAGGAGTTTGGGAGTTCGGAACTCCGAAAGACTCAAGATGTGAGAACGTATGCTCCCAAAAGGGCCGAAGGCAGGAGCTACATGGCAAGACCTCAGGATTTTATAACTTCGGGGCTCCGAAAAATATGTGCGTAGAAATAAAAAGGGGCATTCAGCGCCGAACTCTGAATTCTTGAAGATCAATGCGTTAAATGAGGATGAATATCTATCAGTGGAATTAATGGTGGATAGGTTTCCACCATAGAGGTAGGAGCGCTAGGGAGCTCTGAAACTTTGGGGAACCTTGGGATAGTGTGAATGAGATGGACCCACCTAGGCGCCATGTGGCTTTTGACCAATGGAGCTTGAAGAACTTCAGAAGGGCATAACTTCCAATCCATAGCTCGTATTTGGGCATGGAGATAGTAGTTGGAAAGCTCTTGATGAGCGAAAGGTGATGGAGAGCTAAGGAAGAGGATTCAAGATGATGGAGGAAAGTGAAATTTTTATGCCCCATCCCTAAAAGGTGTTTAAGGGGTTGGGTGTGTTACACCTCCAAGAAGAGATATTGAATTTTCAATAGAACTTGTACCAGGAGCAGTGCCAATGTCTAGAACACCCTATAGAATGAGTACACCAAAGCTCGTTGAGCTTAAACTACATCTAAAGGAGATATTAGACAAAGGATACATTCATCCTAGTGTTTCCCCATGGGGAGCACCAGCCTTTTTTGTGAAAAAGAAGGATGGCACCCTCAGGTTGTGCATAGACTATAGACAACTCAATATGATGACCATTAAGAATAAGTATCCCTTGTCAAGGATCGATGACTTGTTTGACCAATTAAGGGGTGCTAGAATATTCTCCAATATTGAATTGAGGTATGGATACCATCAAGTCTGAATTAAGGATGAATACATCCACAAAATATCCTTTAGAACAAGATATGGTCACTATGAATTTGTGGTGGTGCCATTTGAGCTTACCAATGCACAAGCCACTTTTATGTGCTTAATGAATAATGTACTCAGTAAGTTATTGGAAATATTTGTATTGGTTTTCATTGACGATGTCCTAATATATTCTAAGAATATGGAATATCGTGAAGAAAATCTCAAGATAGTGCTTCAAGTTCTAAGAGAACGTCATCTCTATGCTAAGTTTAGTAAGTGTGACTTTTTCCAAAAACAAGTCCATTACTTAGGCCATGTTATTTATGAAGAAGGAGTGCTAGTTGACCCTAACAAGATCAAATCCATTATGGATTGGCCTACCCCAAATGATGTATCTGATATCAGATCCTTTATGGGCCTAGTAGAATACTATAGAAGGTTCATAAAGGGATTCTCCAAGATTGGTTTCCCAATCACCTCCCTTCAGAAAAAGGGGGCTAAATTCATTTGGACATCAGAATGTGAAGAGAGATTCCAAGAGTTGAAATACCTTCTAACCAGTGCACATGTATTGAAAATTGCAGACTCAAACAAGGACTTCCTTGTGTGTACAGATGCCTGCAAGGAAGCGCTCAGAGGATTCCTTATGCAAGAAGGACATGTGATTTGCTACGAATCCAGGAAATTGAATGGGCATGAAATCAATTATGTGACCCACGATTTGAAATTGGCTTCCATAGTACATGCTTTAAAAATGTGGAGGCATTACCTTCTAGATAGAAAATTTGTGCTTATGACAGACCATAGTGGGTTGAGTTATTGTTTTGATCAACCAAAACTCAATGCTAGACAAGTTATATGGATGGCTCTCTTTAGTGAGTTTTATTTCGAAATCAAACATATAAAAGGAAAAGAAAATAGGGTGGTGGATGCCCTTAGTAGAAGTATGAAAGTGGTTCACTTGGCATTTGTAAGCGCATGTGAATCAGATGTCAAAGAGAGAGTCAAAAGTGCATAAGAAACATATGCATTTTTCAAAGTTGTGAAATCATACTTAGAGCAAGAGCCCACGGGGCTGAAGTATGATGGTTATAAATTTTTGAATGAAGGTCGTATAACCTACAAAGGTAGGTTGTATATTCCAAATTGTGACGACTTGAAGAGGTTTATAATGGATGAACTACACAAAAAACCATATACCAGTCATCTTGGTTATCAGAAAATGATCACAACCACTAGGAAACTATTTTATTGGCTCGTAATGAAAAAGGACATAGCTTATTACTTAGCTAAATGTCTAGAATGTCAGCATGTTAAGGCAGATCACTGGCATCCAGCAGGGTTGTTGCAGCCCCTACCAATTCCATAATGGAAATGGGAAACTATATCCATGGATTTCATCACAGGGCTACCAAAATAAACCAAGCAGAATAACACCATTATGGTAGTTGTGGAAAAACTGAGCAAGGATGCTCACTTTATTCTCGTCAAATCGACTTGCAAGGAAATAGATATTTCCAGTATTTTCATGAAAGAAATATTTAGACTACATGGCATGCCTAAGGAAATCATATCCGACCGAGATACTAAATTTACTTCAAACTTTTGGAAATATTTGTTTGATGGTTTTGAAACTAAATTTCTATTTAGTTTAGCCTATCACCCTCAAACTGATGGGCAGACAGAGAGGGTAAACCAAGTGTTAGAGGACCTATTAAGGATGCATGTAATGCATCATCCTAAGAACTGGGAAGACTACCTACCACTGGTAGAGTTTGCTTATAACAATGGCTATCAAGAGTCATTAAAGATGATCCCTTTTGAGGCCCTCTATGGTAGACAATGCAATATTCCAATCAGCTGAAATAACCCAGTAAACAAATTTATGATCGAGCCAAATATGCTAAAGGAAATGGAACAACAAGTAGTTCAGATAAAACAAAATCTGAAAATAGATCATGATAGACAGAAAAAGGACTCCTAGAGATTTCAAAGCAGGGGATCATGTGTATCTATGAGTTTGACCCAAGAAAAATTCCTTGAGAATGGGAGCTTGTGCCAAGATGGAACCCCGGTATTCTGGACCCTTTGAAATTTTGGATAGAGTGGGACCTGCAGCATATAGACTAGCACTTCCTCCCACAGTGAAGGCACATAATGTTTTCCATGTTTTGTTACTGAAGAAATATGTACGTGATTCTAATCATATAATCGATTGGTCTATGATTCAGGTGGAACCAAAGGGAGAATTCCTGCCAGAGACACAATTCATAATAGAGAGGAAGGAAATCCCAATCAGAAAAAAAACCATTGCACAGGTCAAGGTGAAGTGGAAACACTTTGGTCCAGATGAAGCTACATGGGAAATGGAGGATGCCATGAAACAGGCATACCCATTTTTGTTTACTTCTATACATACAGAACACATCAGTAGGTAGAACATTGAGGATTATGTTACTTTAATGGGGAGGGGATTGCAATACCCTTGTTTCCCCTGGTTTTTAAATATAACTATAACTTTCCAAAAGACTATGGGCAGACTGAATATGTGTGGATGTTGGAATTGGTGAACCTTTTTGTCATAAAAGGTAATGTATGTATTTTTTGTTATTAAATAGAATGGATAGTGTTGCATAACTGTTGAGGAGGGGGTTTCCAAGTTAGATCATGATGCAATGAGATATATGGTGAGGGGAACTAGCAATGGTTGAGATGAACCCCCACCAGACTAGTACCTTACTGGATTTAAATTACTTAGTCCCAGAATAGTCCTTTGACCCAGAAATAAGTTACCAGTCAAGCTAGTAGTTGGGAAGTCCTCATTAAGAGTTAATGAGGAGATTGTTAGAGTACATATCTAAAATCATTCCTGACCTTACCACAAACTAGGGATTTGAAAGCACACAATCTTGCTAAGGAAGGCAAGAAAATAAAGAAATTTTTGGGTAGATGGGATTACAAAGAAGAGGAGTCGACAGACCATTCTTCCAAAAAAAGAAGAGGGTGTGCAGCTCTCTGGTTCTGAAGAGAACTGAAAAACAAGTTAGTTCTAGCTGCAAGAACCTGGTGGCAGTTTTTTCAGTCCAAGCTGATAAATGGGGTTGCAGAGAAGACGAGTGACTGTGGAAGCACTCGTTGCAGGCCCCCTTGCTTGGTAGAGAGAAAATTGTTTTTCCAAGTTCCTGTGGGAGGAGGAGAGTAACCTACATTCCTGAATGTCGCTAAACAAGAAGGAAGAGTCTCTCTCAGAGAATCATGGTCTATCTAGGGGGTGGCCAACGATAAATCTGTTCAAGAGTGGTTGTGGCTACATTTGGGTGGAAAAGGGCACCCCTCTTAGTAGTTGCTTCATGATTCTGGTTTCCTGATAAGTATTTTTATACTTTATGTACTAGAATGGAAGTGACGATTGAATGTATGTGTTTATGATTAAAATTTACAATGTTTGATTAATCATTAGAAATGATTATTGTTTTATGTGATCCCATGTATTTGCATGGTTTTTGTTTTCCTCTACTTAGCAGCAGGAGAATTGTTAGAGGTGGTTTTGTAAATGAATCCAAGAATAAGTTTGCAGTTCTTGTACTGGTCAATAAATACCTTTCTATGTTTTAGAACGTAAGCTCCGTGAAAGGGAGACGCCCCCTTCAAGCCAGTGGTCTAAGAGACTACTGTCTCATGCCCACGGCCTTAAAAAAATCATGGCTAAGAATTGTGTGTGCAGCCCCGAGACTTGTCACAGGATACATATGACCAAGATATAGGAACCCTTTTCTAGACATGAAAGGAGCTAAGCTAGTTTGGCTTCGGAACTCTGGGAGTTCAGAGCTCCAGGATGCTATGACTTTACAACCTCTGAAACCAACCAAAGGTAACCTATTGGTTCGGTCACCATTGAGGTTGACCGATATATAGCAGTTTCCTTAACCATGACTGTGGGATCTGTCCCACCATTAAACCCTGGCCCACTTACCGGTCGCGAAGTAATGCAAGCCGTAGATCTGAGGATACTATGGATCTCCCCTTACTGTTGGATCTACATTTTGGTTAGTCCAGAGTTGACCACTTCGGGAGAACATAGGTGTCACAACACCAAAACCTCCGAACGTTAGAGTTGTGAATTAATGTGAGTCATGGGTCTAGGGAGTCCATTGAGAACCCCTCCCAACCGTCTGATCAACCAATGGAAGGATTTGTGTATAGAACTTCAGTGAATTCTTACTGCGCTGGGAGAAAAGGAGTGTTAAGTGGGTAGAATCCCCAAACTTCGAACTCGCGAAGTGACAAGAGCCATATATCTTAGGACACTTCGGGACCTTTCCTAGTCATTGGATCTAAGTTGCATTCAGTCCGAAGTTGACCACTATGGGATAAAGGGAGTGTTAAACAAGTAGGACCCCCGAACATCGAAGTCATGAAGTGACGAGGATCGTTGATCTGAGGATCATACGGATCCCTTCTGACCATTGGATCTAGACCCTATTCATCCTGACACTGACCACTTTGGGAGTAAAAAGGAAATCACACAGCAGATGCCCCTAACACTAAATTTGGAAGTAACAGAGGCTATATATATATATATGGATCTACGTGGACTTATCTTGACCATGGGATATAATGGGCATTGGAAGGCTTCCAGTCTGGAGTGACGTGGCACACTAACGTCACCCAGGGTGATGTGGACCCACGTTCAACGTGCCACATGTCACCTTGATTTGTGCTTTTCACAGACCCTATGTTCCCATTATAACATGACATGTGTCACCCATTTATTGGGTCGTGTGTCATCTATGCCTTTCCGTGTGTCATTCCACCCCTGGCACATGCTTGTGTGGCTTAATAGCGGGTGGAGTACCCGGGACACTGGGATTTGAAGACTTCATAAAAGTTGGGACGTTGGGATGTTGGGGTTAATTTGGTCGAAGGACGAGATGCACATGTCCTTGCCTATGCATTTAGTGTACCATCACATGTAAGGTGGACCCTTTGGGATTCTATGGTTTCATAACTCTAGAGGCTTTGATGTAGCATCTTAGATGAGTTGAAAGGGCCAAAATCCAGAGCCACGTGGCATTATTTCATATTCTCAGGACTCAGAAGGATATGCACGCAGAAAGGAAAAGGGACGTTCAACGCCAAATCCCCGAACATCGAATTCCCTTTATCCTATGTGTTAAATGGGAACGAAGTTCTGTTGTTGGATTTAATGGTGGAGGGATTCCCACTGTAGATGCATGAGCACTGGGAACGTCAAGACTTCGAGAACTTGGGATGGTACGAATGAGATGGACCCACGTGAGCACCATGTGGCCCTTGACCAGTAACGCCTGAAGAAATTTGGAAGGGTGTAACTCCCAATACATAAATCAGATTCAAGCAGGGTAGCAGTTGTTAGATAGTTCATGATGAGCAGAAGAGGATGGAGATATCGGAAAGAGGATCTGAGATCTTTGAGTAGGAGAAAAATTTTGATGCCCCATCCCTAAAAATGGTACTTAGGGGTCAGGTTTGCTACATTGCAGCCATAGGGGAGAACATTGAGGACACGGAGCTCATGGATATGGCATTGAATGGTCTTCCCAAGTATTGGGAACCATTTGTCAAGGGAGTCTGCGCTCGAGAACATCTTCCAGATTGGCAGACATTGGGATGATTTCATTCAGGAAGATACCTAGGAGGAATCCAAGAGAAGCAAGCAGGGAAGTAGTGAGGAGAACTTGGCTCTTGTCAGTAAGACAAGGAAGGGAAAAGGAAATATTTCTAGCAAGAAGGGTAACAGTGATGGAGGATCATCGCAGCCAAGGAAGAAGGACTTGAGAAAAATAAGGTGTTTCTTGTGTCATAATAATAGAAATTTTACAGATCAATGTCTAGAGAAGAGGAAGG
>JASDQU010738554.1:63766-75967 GCA_032191745.1 Picea mariana | reverse complement strand
GTTGTCTCTTCCATGTGTGTCGCACATATTTTGCATCCTTTCCTAAAACTTATTTTTAGATGCAATGATGAAACCTCTCTGATAGATATAGGTATCGGAATAACTTGCATCATCCTTGAGTTTCCTTCTTCATCAAGGCATGTGAAACCCTTGTAGTAGCAATCTAGGACAACATGATGCTTGCCCATCTAATCCATACCAATTAAGAAATCATACGACCCAAGTGACATGATGTTTAAATATGTATTAGTGCTAATCCCATTCATTATTACAAGGCAATCCTTGACAAATTCATTAATTTTTCGCTTAGTCTCAGCGGCTAGTTGAACCAACCAATAATTTTCATGCTTACATCTCTTCAATTTAAACCTTTAAACTATTTTTGGATCTATATAGCTATGACTAGCTCCAGAATCAATCAAAATAGCTATGGGATGGTTATCAATATTACCTTCTACCTCAATCATGTGAGATTGGTAGTATACTTGTCTATTGTCCAAGGTTGCATAAATCCTTGGCATGTTTCTGCCCATGTCATCCATTATATCATCTTCTTAAATATTGTGCATAATCCTCATCCTATATCCCTTGTGAGTACAATCCTTATACAAGTGGTCTCCTTCACATCCCCAACACTTTATAGGATGTTTCCTTGGCATTTTCCCCAAGGAATCTATCATTTTATGCTCACCCTGTGTTAATTTTCCTTGTTGATATTTTTTAAAGTTGTTCTTGATGAAAGGCGGCTTGAATCCTTTCTTTCTCTGATCCATCTTCCTTTCTTTTTTTCATCCCAAGCCTTTTGGAAATCTAGCCTCCCTCTGCTCTGCTCATAAAAAATATTTTCTCTCCTTATGGCCTCCTCCAAAGTCGTGGGGTTATCATATTGTATTTTTTCACTATGGAAGGAGGGTAACCCACTCAAAAATCTTTGGATTTTGATTTTTTGATCTTTTATGAAGCCAACATACTTCAACAACTCAAAGAACCTATTTTCATATTCATCCATTGTCATGCTCCCTAACTTAAGTTCAATGAACTCTTGCATCTTCTTCTCATAATAATTCTCTGACAAGTATTTCTATTGGAAATATCTCTTGAATCAATTTTGGGAAGTTCACTTTTCATTAATATGCTTGATCTTCTTGAGTTGATCCCACCACATAGATTATTTTCCTTGAAGATGGTAGACTACAATCTTGGCTTCTACATGTGATGGATAATCATGCAACTGGAAATATTTTCTCATGCCTAATAACCAGGATTCGGCATATTCTCTAGTCCTATTCTCTTCATCAAATGATGGTGGATTTATTTTCCTGAGCTCTCCTTGCAATATATCTGACTCAGGCCTCCTTCTCTAACTTCTAATAGGGGACACACTTGGGTTGCATTTTGACCTTGAATGTGCATGTGCCCTTCTATTAGTGTCATGGTGAATGATTATGATGATCTCCACTCATACTCCTTGACTTCCTAGATCCCCCATGGTCATGAGATATGTATGTTGTTGCTTTCCTTGCACTGGATGCTTGCTTTCTGCCAAAATATTTATTGACTTGCTTCTACAGCATATTCAGAATTTTGAGTATCTCTTCATGAGCCCTCATCATCCTTTCATTGACCGCTCTATAACTCTGCACTTCCTTCTGCAGTCTTTTCATAGTCTTAGCCAACTCTACAATCTCCACTTTGTTTCTATGTCCATTGGATTCAGTCTCTACATTTCCCATGCTAACATGTAGACCTTGTATATCGTCCTCATGGTTGTAAAAACATTTAGCATCATCCATATCTATAGTCCTCATATAGTGACCAGATATGTGGCCTTTACCTCTAATTTTGCAAGGAAAGTGCATGCGACAATTATTTGTTAGAGTTAAGCATATTATACAATTGTCATGAATTTAAGCTATAAACCCCTTTTTCTTGGGATTTTTCGAAGGAACATTGTTAAAAAAATAAAAACTATGAACTTCCAGAAATATTCCCTTCTGAATTATCTTTCTAATGGCTATACCCATGCCTCAATCTGATTTTTGAGCTAAGATTTATGGTCTTCTGAAATCATTAGTTTTGCTCATTTTTGCACCTATTTCAATAGTACCAAAAATCTCAAGGGCTGACTTCTGCCTGTTGTAAAAGAAAATTTAGAGAGAACCAGGAAAAACTTTATATTGGGAACTGATAGTATTCATGATTTGAATACACATAAACTCTCATATTTAGGATCTAACACTCCATCGGTCTTTTCCATCAATCTAGATTTTCCAATTTGTCCATTTTGCTCTTCCTCCAGACTTGGAATTTTTTACCAAAAATGGTTATCTCCCAAACGGAGCAAAATTGGCAAAAATACCCTCAAGACTAAGTTGTTTATATTGATGAGTAGATAAAAATTCAAGTAAACAAACATTTTTTCATAGGTGATATGGGGTCCCTTTTCTTCCTCTGAAGTTTTAAAAAATCCCTATAACACACCCAGAAATAATGAATTTTTCCCTATTTTAGCATCTCCACTCCACACTCCTTTGAATTTTGCTAGAGGCCCAAATGGGTATCTTCATGCTTTCTTTTTGACCTATCTATAAAAATTTCACCCTTATCTGGGCCTTGGTTACCAAGCACAACCCACACCTTCAAAATCCATTATTTCACATTTGTCGAAAAATGGAAGAAAAATTAGTCAATGGACCTCACTGGAATTCTTGTAGCCCTCATCACTGCAGACAGACACCTAGAGTTCCATCTGATTCAGAGTTAAATTTCTCCTGTTATGCGCAAAAAACGTTTTGGGCTCCAGACGTTTTTTGTAAATTACTAGTTTTCTCCTTCCCTTTCCTCCTTTTTTATTATCTTCTTTCTTTCTCCTTCTCTCTTTCTCGTATTTCCTTCTCTCTTTCTCTTATTTTCTTCTCTCTTATTCTCTTCTTTATTATTCTCTTTCTCCTTTATCACCGACCAAGACCCTTCTCATTCGTCGACATTTTGGAACCAAACACTTATTTTTCACTGACACGGTCTTCTACATTGTTGATGGAAGAACTTTCTTCCCCACCGACACTGTCTCCCTTATCGACGGTGGAAAATTTTTCTTCCTCGTCAACATAATGGAAATGAAATGGTTTTTCTCACTGGTGTATCGATGATTAAATCCATTTTCTCGTCAGTTTTTCAGCGATGAAATGCCTTTTCTCGTTAATGTATAAGCGACAAAACATTTTTTTCTCACCAGTGTATTCGGAGCAGAACGTCGTATTTTCACCAATGTTTAGTGGTGAAATCCCATATTTTCATCAGTGTATTGGAAAAATATGTGCATTCTTCGTTGATACACACTGTATCGGTGACAAAAACCTTTCATTCATCAGTTTATCAGTGACAAAAACATATCTTTCATTGGTTTATTGGCAATGAGGACCTATCTTTTTCACCAACACTTAGGCAATGAAAACTTATCTTTCTCCTATGACTTGTCTTCCTTTGTCGACAAATTAATTGCTTTCCTCGTGAGTGTATCAGTGAGGATCTTCATTCTTCGTCGATACACATTGTATCGACGACAAAAACCTATTTTCCATCGAAAACTTATTTTTCTCTTTTTCAACGTTTTTACCAAGTTCTTTCCTCACCGATGTATCAACGAAGATTTGCATTCTTCATTGATATAAATTGTATCGGTGACTCCAATATTTTGGTACTTAGTTGTTATTTTCACGATTTTTCGAGCTCGTGATTGACGCGAAAATGCCCGACTCAACTATCTAAGCCAAATTTAACCATCTAGAAGTCAAATTGACCCCCTTAACAACCACAACGACATACAAAAAATTAAGTTTAGGGCCTGGACCCCAAATTTAAATGGCTAGGAAAAATAGATTTTTACCCAAATCCACACATAGATTTAAGTTTTACCTATTGTAGCAAACCCATACAAGCTTGGTGTTGTAACCAGAGCTCTGATACAACCCTATAGTGTCCCCACTACACAACCCATAAAAATCTTTTCTGATACCATGAACTAAATGGACTCTAACAGTTTAAAATGTATGCTTCTAGCAGAAATAATTAACAGCATGAATGCAACTAATTTGTCATTCTCAAAACAGCATCTATTTTGCGAAAAAACTTAGAGTTCATACACGACAATAAAAACACACAAAATAAATTGATAAAATAGATAAAAAAAATCACTTATCTTTTAATAGAAATGAGAAACTAACTACAAGGGACAGACGTTCATCCTAACCGCACATTTGTTGCTCCAAATCTCAGCAGAAAATCACCCCTGAGTTGGGGCTACAATTCCACAAAATAGGGTGTCTCTCTCACAACCCAATTCACTCCCACATCCAATTAGTTTCTAACAGATATCCCAATCCTCCATCTCTCTTCCCATAATCAACCTATGCAACCCAGGGAATTGGGATCCCCCTTCACTACACACAATCCCTCATGCCTTCCCTCTTCCCTCTAGGGCTCCAGTACAAGGTTAGCTAGGAATATCTACTACTAGAGACTCAATGAATGCTAGCTAACCCAAGAAAACTAATAAAATAGCTCATTGTTCAAGAGAAATATCACATAGAAAATATCCCTCTCTATAGGCCTAACAATCTGCTTCTTCATGCAACAATAGCTCTAACAAGATGCCCATAGCACCTATTATGGCTTCCCTCAAGCTCTAATGCTCTCCACTCTCTTGTTGCTCCAAAAACTGCATGTAAGAATTGTCCACAGTGGCCACTCGAATTTCCCTTTTACCCATGAGAGTTGACTCACATTCCCCAAGATTGATTGTACTCAACCACCATGCTCTCATAACTATGGGATGTGACTTTTTTCACCAACCTATCTTACATGTGTTTAATGATTGGGCTCTCATACACTCAAAAGGAAATTAGAAAGGTTCACTCAAAGTAATAGTTTTAGGAAAATGGGTTGGAATTANTTCTTAGACATTCCTAGACATTCCCCTCTCTTGTGGAAACTTATCCCTCAATTAGTCTATGTGTGTCCACTCATAGCCAGTGTCACATTTATTTTATTATTACAATCATATACAATGTTTACAAATTACATATTTGAGCCTGTAGCCATACATCATATTTAATTACACATTGTTAAAACGGGGATGTTGCACCCTCTTCTCATGATCGATGATATGTTGGACCAACTGCAGCATGCCAAGTACTTCACTAAGATGGATTTGAAATCAGGATATCGCCAAGTACGAGTCAAAAAAGAACATACATGGAAGATTGCCTTCAAGACAAGGCAACGTTTGTATGAGTGGTTGCTTATGCCATTCAGTTTATGCAACGCACCAGCTACATTTATGAGACTAATGAATGTTGTTTTATGCTCTTATCTTGATTCATTTGTTATTGTCTATCTGGATGATATACTAGTTTATAGTGCTACCTGGGAGGAGCACATCTCACATCTTATGCAAGTGTTAGAGACCCTAAAGAAGCACTAGTTGTTAGCCAATCTCAAGAAATGTTAGTTTGATCCATAGTCTTTGGTGTATCTAGGGTATGTGATCGGTGGAGGTGAGATCAAGATACATCCCACCAAGATGGAATAGTTAGCAAAAGGCCTTTGATGAGTTGAAAAGAAAGATCATTCAAGCACTCATGATTGCACTACCAAACCTACAGAAGCCCTTCAAAGTGGAGATAGATGCAAGTGGGCATGCCATGGGAGCAGTCTTGATATAGGGAGGAAGGCCTATATGTTATCATTCTGAAGTATTTTATTGGGAGGTCCTCAAATACCCTACCTACGACAAGGATCTATATGCCTTGGTACAAGCTGTCAAAAATTTGAAGCACTATCTAATGGGAAAAAAGAACATCATCCACACAAATCACCATCCTCTCTAGTATTTGCAAGCCTAGAGTAAGTTACAGCAAACCAATAACTACAAATGAATGGGGTTCTTACAGTGGTTTCATTTTGTCATAAAGTATAAAAAGGGTAGCACAAACAAATTGGCAAACATGCTTTCACGACCACCCACAACCAATATTATATCTTTGGGAACTCTGATGCCCATGGAGCCTTTTACCCATTATGCATACAGAGAAGAATGCATAGAATATGAGGATTTCAAGGATGTGTTTCAGCAACTACAAGGCAAAATTCATATGGAAGAAGGTGACATCAAGGTTGACTATCATTTCCAGAATGGTCTACTCTACAAGCTTGACAAGTTGTGTTCCTAAAAGTGAAAGATTACAACTTATCAGAGAGACTCACACCTCTAAGGTTCCATGACATTTTGGTGTTGGGAATATAGTTGCCAACTTACAGAGATATGTGTACTGGCCCAAAATGCAAGAAAATGTAGCACGGTATATTAGAGGATGTATAATTTGTTGTACCAGCAAGCCCAATAACAGGGAGCAAGGTCTATACCAGCCCATATTGGTACCCACTAGACCTTGGGAAAGTTTTTCCATGGATTTTGTGGGTGGTTTACCAACCACCCAGAAGGGACATGACTATTTATTTGTGGTATTTGATAGATTCAGAAAAATGTGCATTTTCATGCCTTATAAAAATACCATTAAGGGACAGGAAGTAGCAAACTAGTTCTTTGAACAAGTCTGGGTGCACTTTGGGATACTAGGGAGCATCATCTCAGATAGGGACACTAGATTTATTAGTGTCTTCTGGACTACATTGTGGGAGAAGATGGACAATAATTTGAAGAGGTCTACAACATTTCATCCACAAACAAATGGGAAAAAGGAAGTAGTCAATAGGACTTTGGTGCAGCTTTTGAGGGGTTACAATCAAAAGAATCTGAAGACCTGGCATGAAAATTCTATCTATATACAACACTCTTGTAACATATTATTCCACACTTCTATTGGTAAGTCACCTTTTGAAACTTGTTTTGGATATTTTCCACCTTCACCCTTAGATGTTGTATATGGACAGGAAGGAGGAGTGAGGGGGGACCTCACAAGAGATGCATTAAAGGCAGAAAAAATTGTTGAGAATATCAAGAATATCCATCTACAAGTACAGGAGACGTTGAAGAAGTCACAATAAAAGTACAAGGCTAAACATGACCATCACAGGATAGAGAGAACATTTAGAGTGGGAGACAGAGTATGGTTATAGCTGAATAAGGAAAGACTATAGGGTCATGTTAAAAAGATCAAGGCTTTGCGGTATGGCCCTCTTGATGCATTGGAAAAGGTGGGTGATAACGCCTACAGAATCAATCTACCCCCATACATGTGCATTTACTCAATAGTGAAAGTGGAGAATCTCAAACTCTATGAGCCCTCCATGTTGGATCGGAAGGAGGAGCAGGTCCTACCTTCCATGGAGGATTTAGAAACAGATTCTCTAGAAGAGTTAGCAAAGGAAATTGTTTTGCAAAAGTAGTCCAAAACTACAAGACAGGGGAAGCATGACCTTTGCAAGATTGGATTGAAAGGACAACTTCCAGGCAAACCAAAGTGGTACTCCAGGGAGAAGGTAGAGAAAAAATTTCCTCACCTCATTCAGTAAATATTTTGGGGACCAAAATCCTTCCTAAATTTGGAGGTATGATCTAGATTGGATCATTATATTATTTTCCATCTATCTCGATGCTTTATGGGTGAAAAAAAATGGAGAAATCAACTTGTAGAGCCATTTTAGCAATTGGTCCAAATTTGGAAATTTGGGTCCAAAAAAATGTCTAAAATGTTCCGGAGCCATTTTGAGGCATCAACTGACACTTTTTTATGGTCTAATTCTACTAGAAATCCACCATCTATAATCTACACACCGAGACCTTTCCAACGGTGCAAGAATCGCCTAAATCAGAGTTTGTATGAGAAAGTTATGCCCCTTGTAAGTTAACCTACAGTATTGATCACCATGGTGTGAGTGGATACCACATCAGCCCCCATCACTTAAACGTGTGGGGCTAGCCATGTAGTGGATTTTCTAAGAAAATTCTAGAAGGTCCAAACCCGATCACTAATTGAGGGTTGAGGAAGTCAATTACCTAACCCTAGATGGCTATCAGGTTATGTTAAATATTGGGCCACTAGGAGAAGGGTTCCATTCTATGTTATTAAATTTTGTTCCATAGCATAGCAAACAAGTAGGAGTGGGAAAATTAGAGAGCATAACATAGGGGATTGGTGTTCTGTAGCAGCCTAACAGGCCTCGGGTCTCAGGTAACTCCATAAATAGTGTCTTCTCCTTTGTACTTGCATTATTTTCATACCAAAGAAAAGAGAGTAGAGCAACCTCACCTTCTAGTTGGGTTTTCTCCCATATGGGTTTCCCAGAGAAAATCTTTGTATTATTTTTTGGATGGTGTGTGATTGTATTTTAGTGTTCTCTATTTTCCACATTTTATCTATTTCATGCATAAACAGAAAATCAATAACTAAAGATTCTGAAATATGGAGGAATTTAACCTTCATAGTGTAGATTTCAGTTTTATTTATCAAATATGTTGTGACGAACTATTCCAGTGGAATATCCATGATAGTTTACAGATCAGTGGTGATGGTATTAGGCAATTGATTGTCCTCTAAAATATATTTGCCAATAAGAATTGATCTACCCATAAGTCAACCAATTTGAAATTTGATTTAATAAAACAAATACCTTCGACTATCAAACCCATATTTTTGTGTGTGCACCCACTTTTCTCCTATAAGAAAAAACAAGTTACAAGTTAGACAAGTTATTTTAATACTTTGCAATGCCTCTAACATATAATCTGCAATATTCCACTTGCATTGATATTAAACATCTTCTTGTCAAAGTAGAATAAAAATAGAATATAATGTTAACACATAATAGTAAAGTTCCTCATAAACAAATTCCATCAATAATTTTTGTTCTTATAGTCCCACACACACTTTCTTAACATGCACACACACTTTCTTAACATGCACTAGACTATATAACTCTTTAAAAAAGTTTATATAGTATTGTAAATACCTATTGGTTATACTTTTATATACAAAGGACAACTATAAGTAGTGTGTGCGCCTTCATCCATTCAAAACCAAGCTTCATCTACTATCATATTACATGTAATATGTAATACATATTAAATGTAATATGTATTACATATTACATATTACATGTAATAGATGAAAGAAATGGTTTAAATGAAAGGTAATCACATAAAAATAAATTAGTATTCCCAAGAATTTTTTACTTGTTACTTGTTATTTTTATAATCATAATTATAGAAGTTTAAATTTTTTATTTGTTATTCTTAAAATCATAGTTTTATAAAAAATTGTAATTTCTATATAATAATCACAAATATATTTTGTTTTGATTAAAAAAAAAAAAATTATAAAACTCAATATATAACATCATGAAAAATATTTAAAAAGATAATATATGTGGAAACCCATTATGTAAATAAGGAACAAATTATATACCACAAAATATGAATAACTTAATGTGGAAAAAATGTTTAAACAAAAAGAATAAATTAGTAACCCAAAGAATTTTGGCTTTTTATTCTGACAATCAAAATTTTATAAAAGTTTGTAATTTTCTATACAGCATTTACTTTGAATTAACAACACTGCAGATAAGTAACAAACTATAAACCACAAAATGTGGATAACTAGATATAAGCTAATCATCTTCACAAATGAAACTTAAAACCAAAATATGGATAACGTAGTAATTTCAAGGAAGAGCATAATTATCTTTTAGCTATAATTATAAGTCATATGAGAAGAATAAACCTTCATAAGATGGTTCGAAATGGATGGAATATAAGTATATGCATGCACAAGAAAAAGACTATGTTTGATGATTTAAAGGCTAAAATTCCAAGTTGGCTATCCCAGAATATTCAAGAACTTTCCAATGATATCAATTACTAATCATGAAGATTCCAATTCCAAGGGAAGTTGAGGTAAATGTTAAAAACCTTAACCCTGATATTAGCTCTAATTGTTATAAAAAGAGGAGAGGAAGGGGTGTGTATCATTCATTACAATTAAGTGTATAATTTAAGTAATTTTCTAGAGACATTCAAAAGAATTATTCTCAATCATTATGTTGTCAAAAATCTAAGTAAGATAGTGAAAGCACAATAAGTTAAATGGCCATGAAGCCTTTGTATAATTGTTTGGCTCATTAAAACATACAAAATGTGATTTAAAGAGTGTATTGAGGGTTTTGTAATTTCCTATTATAGTAGTATGGATGTGAAGTTTGGAGTTGTAGCATTTCTAGACAATCGAGGAAGATCAATTGTGAAGTTGGTATTTTTAGCATTAAGAGAATGGCCATGACTAGGTACCTAATGTAAATGCACCAGACATCTAACATGAAATACTATAGGCCTCCTAAGATTACTTAAAATTCCAATCAAAATCACATATGGCTTAAGAAGAGATGGCATAAAAATGCTAAATTTTTACTAAATCATAGAAGAGTAGAGGAGGTGGTCACTCTGCATAATATTGATACCATTAAAAATACTATTATTTATGAAATTAAGGGTCAATTGTGATGCAATAAAAAATAGGTGAAAAGAGAAATTAAGATACTAGAAAGAGGTCATTAACCCAAATCTAAAAGAATAAAAATATGTTTTGTTATAGCTAGCTTAAAGGAAAAAATAAATATTACTAAAATAGTGAAGCAAAGTGTTGGACAGTTCCTAAAACACAGTGGGATGAAAAAATTTCTCATCTTTGTGATACTAAGAAATTGGAAGATGAAAAGTACTATGTTAGAATTCCTTGTGTATGACAACATTAGATCTTGATTTCAAAATATTTGTAACAATGTAGTCTTCCTAACCCATTAATCCATCAAAACCATAATATTTGTAACAATATAGACTTCCTAACCCATTAATTCATCAAAACCATAAAATTTTAGGAAAGCTTCTCTCCAATCTTTTCAAGTGTAGAAATAAAATTCTAAAGAAAACTAATTAAATCCTTGCCATTTTTCTTAAGTTTTGGTAGACCAAAGTTAGTCTCAATGGGTGGTAACAATCATCATAGTCATCATCGTCGTCAATAAAATAGTGTATTGAATGTTGAGGTTTGTAGTGATTGAGGTTTTCACCATAATAAAAGAGATGTGTGCATTTAGAGCATAATACTAGAAGTAACATTAGCATGTTAATTTTACCACTTAAGATTTGTTCTGATGAATTGTCTAGGTGCATAGCTTCAATAATTTACAAATCACAATGGTATCAAAGCATGTTGTTCCACATTTATGGTAAATACTCACAATAAATAGAATGAAAGTGATGAGTCATCACTACCAAGAAAATAAAAGAGCATATAACAAAAGATGGTTGGGTTTTCATATGAAGAAAAGGGCTTGGAAGACTCAATCCGTAAGCATTCCATTGTAGCAAAGTATTGCAACCCTCAGCGAAATGGTGTTATAACACATTAAGTATGGTACATGGTACAAGAAAGAAGAACACTTAATAAAATCTATGTATGAAGAGGAGAATGTTGTCCATGAGGACACTTAAGGAAATAACTTCACAATCTTTAGTGATAACAATGTTTTAGGTTGTCCATGAGGGCACTTAAGGAAATAACTTGACAATCTTTAGTTATAACAATGTTTTAGGCTGAAAATAATGAGTGGATGTTGGAGCCCGGTGATTTGATGAGGACCATGAAATGTTTTTCTTTCAATCTTCCAATGTTCCATTCAAGTTCGAAGCAAAACCCAAAATACCCTTGTGAAAGGAAAATAAACACTAAAAAGGTTAGTGTTTGGGTAGATGCAACAAGAAATAAGTTTCAACATGCATATAAGAGATAAACTTATTTATTTTTCTTGTTTAAAAATCTCCAATGACGCTTTGACTTGGTGGGACAATTATGAAGATGCTTTGTAGTTGGGAAAGAAGCCATATTGAGGTGGGCGTGATAAGAGAACAATAAAATAATCAAGAAGCACCCAAAATCAAAAGAAATAAAGTTGTTGTGGCAATTTGGAGAGGAAAAGATTCCAAGAAGCTCTACAAACATTGTGTTGTAGACAGAAGCCATATTGAGGTGGGCGTGATAAGAGAACAACAAAATAATCAAGAAGCACCCAAAATCAAAAGAAATAAAGTTGTTGTGGCAATTTGGAGAGGAAAAGATTCCAAGAAGCTCTACAAACATTGTGTTGTAGACAGATGCATAGGCCAAAAAATGTTGGAGGCTTAATCCA